>ML685809.1:353149-433647 GCA_007922175.1 Pelusios castaneus
TTCACCAAAAGTTTACAACTTTTGGAATCATAGTTCCTGAGTTCTCTGCAGTCTTTTTTTCCATCCCCTCTCCCCCCTCCCTGATAGCCATTATTTCAGCATCTATGCAACTCATACATTCATTAAATTGTGCCCGTCGGAACTCTGAGCTATATGTTTTCTAGACTAGAATTCACTAGAATTGTAAGCTCACCTAGCCTATGGGTGCTTTTTCAGAAAAGAGAAAACATATGCAACGTTTATTATTCTGTATACCAAGCTGTAAATTAAGTTCATAAGCATTATCCTCCTCAGGACAAACCCTGAGTAAATAGACTAAAGGCTTTATTAGCTCATCTCAAGAGAGTTTTTTTGAGAGTGATTGCCATCTATGCAGTGGTTTACATTATTTATGTGATGTTTTCCTCTTTGTCTCCCCTACTTTTTGTGGCTTCCTAATATGGCTACTTCTTTTAAATACAAGAAGAATGTTGAGCTTCAGAATGCCACTCCTTGGTTAGCCAGAGAATGTGTACTTGGGGAAAGGCAGGGTACTATGCTATTGAAGAAACATGACACCTTTCCTTATCACATTGAATGATTATGCTATGCTCAGAGGTGGCTTTTGGCTATTGGAGGCCCTAGGCAAAGGCCCATTGCAGAGCCCCCATAGGCCCATGGGAGACCCCTCTCTGTGGCCCCACTCCCCTCCACATGGCCCCGGCCCCCTGAGCCAGCTTTTCCTCCTGCTGCCAATTGAGGCAGATGTGGCTTTTGGGGTAGGCAAAGCAGGCGATGGGGCCATTTACTGTTCAGAGCCCTAGGCATGTGCCAGCTTTGCCTTCCCCAAAAGCTGCCTCTGGCTATGCTGACAGGAATATACATCCTGTCTTGTAAAGGAGGCGTTTAGCAAGTCTCGAGCTGGCAATTTTCAAGCAGTTACTGAAGCGCTCTAAATACAATATGCTAGCTACTTAGATACTTATCACTAAATATAAATCAGATCATGAAAATTGATGAACCATTGCACTTCAGTACTGCTCTCCATTGCCCCTCACAGGTTCTTATTGATATGGATTAAATTCATTACCTAACGTTTCCCTATGTCTTTGGCTAAGAATAGAAACAGAGCATAGATTTGAAATGTTTTAGATGGTTTCTGTATCCTCATAAATCATATTGTTAAGAATTATTGGTTATAAAAATTAACCTTCTAGAATTAAAATGAGCAAATGCAAATGTCTTCTTGTGTCATCTTTTCCAGTTTTCCTATGGTGCAAATGAAACTCTTCCAGTTAATCTATTCATTAAAACAGAAGACGTCAAGATTGACAGTAAACTGATGGGTAAGTATGAATTGCGGGGCTCAGGGGAGTGAAATTACAATAAATTGAGATTTATTCCCATAATAAATTTTATCTTTGTGACTCCAAGAATGTTACCATCTCAGGTTTACTGGTTTTGGAAAAGCATTTAATTAAATCTGATGGGGCAAAAACTCATGAATTAAATGTCAATGTTGATAACATCTTTAAAACTTTAAATAGATGATAAAAATATTTTATATATCAAATTTTAAGTCTGATTCTGCTCTGAAAATCAACTCTTGTGAAAAGTGCATTATGAGGTTCAACTGTCAAATCTCAGTAATTTGATAGCAAGCTTTACTCCCTTTAGGGGTAAAAAGGTGGCCTTTCCTACTGTCATCCCTACAAACCTCACCAGGTATCTGAAGTCTAAACTCTTTTCTGTCTCATATTGATGCATGAACAAACTGGGTTGGAGCCCACGAAAGCTTATGCCTGAAGAAATTTGTTAAACTTTAAGGTGCCACAAGACTCTCATTGTTTTTGCTGTACACAGATTAACATGGCTACCCCTCTGGAAATTGTAATCACATAACAGTTTTTAGGATTAAGATCCTGCAAACACTTTTTATTGCATACAGTGCTTGTTACTATAAGTCAATATGAATGAGACTAACACCCCTTGTAAGTAATGTCTCCATTCAGATAAAATATTTATATGCTATTCCTGGCATATAATAATATTTAACTGTTTAATTGTATATAGTCAACACAGAAGCAGTGGTGTTTTAGAGGGATTTCTCTATGTTGCCTCTGTAAGGCTGAGATAACTTAACTTATGCCCTTTCTTTTCCTGTTATGAGGAAGTCACATTGTAACAATGCGGCAGCATCATTTCCATTCCAAATATTTTTTTTCAAGGTATGGTGCAAGAAAGAAGGAAGCAGTGATGTTATTAAAGGAAAGCTCTTACTCAAATACAAATATACAATGATCACAAAGGAAAGGCTGAAAAAAGCTTGCAAATGCCTTTTTTTCCCTCTGTTTAAAAGTTTTTATCCAAATTTTCCCGTGTTCTAAAATTTCCTTACTATCTGAAGTCCATATTGTAATGGTCTTTAAATATCACACTGCACCTTCAAAAGAACTGACTTTGGAAGAATGGACTTTGCTCAGAAGGTACTCGGTTATTTCAATTCCAGCACTTTTGAACTCAACATTAAAAAAACAAAACACTTCTTTGTATAACACAAGTGAATATTAAGTTATGATACCATTTTAAATGTCACCCCATTGGAGGTTCTGAACAGTATGAAATCCAATATATCTGTCCCTTTTATCCTCTGTCCTTGTTATCACCTACTTCACAGCTGGGGTCTAAAGGCAATGGATAAGTCTGAATCTCAGGCTATGTACACATGATAAGATTACAGCGCAACAAGGCAATTGCGCTATAAAAAACACGTGACCTTTATTGCAGGAGAGCGCGTACACACGTGGCTCCTTGCAACACAATACAGCTCTTTGCAATGTCGCGGTGTAGCACAATGAATTCTGGGCACCTATCCCATAGTTCAATTTTCCCTGAATCGATGCTTGGAATCCTGGGAGGAAGGAAAGGAACGCAAAGTGCCATAGGTAAACTCTGTTTCCCATGGTGCACTGTGTTCCCCTTGCGTCTTCCTCGTTGCTAATAGCAAATCGCACCTATTTTCAACAGTGCAGTGCTGCGTTACTTGCGAGCAATCACAATTGCGAGAGCATGGATCCTGCTCTAATCTCCACTGTTGCCTTCAGCATTCTAAATACATCTCGGCTGGTTGCTCAGTACGCAATGAGCTCTGAATCAGACGAGGATACTGAGGAGCAGGGGCTGCTCGATGCCCTGCAGAGCAACAGCACCACATTGCTCAGCTCCTTCACCAATCATCTGCACACGGAGCAACGCCGTTTCTGGTCGCAAGAGACGAGCACCGACTGGTGGGATCGCATTGTTATGCAGCTGTGGGATGACGAGCAGTGGGTACAGAACTTTTGAATGCGGAAAGCAACCTTTTTGGTACTGTGCTCGGGGTTGGCCCCTGCCCTGCAATTTAAGGACACCAACATGAGATCTGCCCTAACCGTGGGGAAGCGTGTTACAATAGCTGTCTGGAAGATGGCGACTCCTGACTGCTATCGGTTGGTTGCAAACCAGTTTGGAGTCGGGAGATCCACCATCGGATTAGCCCTCTCACGAGTGTGCCAAGCCATCAATCGTGTTTTGCTACGGAGGATGGTGACATTGGGCAGTGTTCATGAGATTGTGGATGGCTTTGCTGCCATGGGATTCCCTTACTGCGGGAGGAGCAATGGATGGCGCACACATCCCAATTTTGGCACCAGACCATCTCGCGACCGAGTACATCAACAGGAAGGGCTGCAAGCACTCGTGGATCACAGGGGCCGTTTTACGGACATCAATGCTGGGTGGTCAGGAAAGGTGCATGATGCCCGCATTTTCAGGAACACTGGTCTGTACCGGAAGCTACAAGGGGGTACCTTCTTCCCAGATCAAAAACTTACTATGGGGGATGTGGGGATGCCCATAGTCATCCTCGGAGACCCCGCATACCCACTGATATCATGGCTCATGAAGCCATACACCGGGAACCTAGATTGCAGCAAGGAACGCTTCAATTACAGATTGAGCCGGTGCCGAATGACTGTAGAATGTGCATTTGGCCACTTAAAAGGGCGCTGGCGCTGTTTGTAGGGGAGGCTGGACTTGAACAAGGACAACATCCCTGCTGTAATTGCGGTGTGCTGTGTCCTTCATAACCTCTGTGAAAATAGGGGAGAAATTGGGGCACATGACTTATGAGGAGAGACTGAAGGAATTAGGCTTATTTAGTCTACAGAAGAGAAGACTGAGGGGAGATTTGATAGCAACCTTCAACTACTTGAAGGGTTGCTCCAAAGAGGAGGGAGCTAGGCTGTTCTCGAGGGTAACAGAGGACAGAACAAGGCGCAATGGTTTCAAATTACAGCTGCAATTGATGTCTTGGGTGGACGTCTCTGCGGGGGTGCAGAAGAGCTCCTGGCTACACGCTTTTGCGCTCTCCCCGAGGTCATCCTCCATCTCCACTTCCTCATCGATCACGTCCTCATCCTGCTCTGCTCTGGCATTCATGGGACGAGGGGGCACTGATGTGTCCTCAGGACTCTTTGCTGTGGTTGTGGGGTCCCCACTGAGGATGGCTTTGTTCTCCTTGTAATATCTGCATGTAACAGGCGCTGATCCCAAACGGTGGTTGCCTCCTTCGCTCGGTGATAGCTTATTCTTAGCTCCTTCACCTTCGATCTGCATTGCACAGTGTCTCTATCATAACCTCTCTCTGACATGGCCTGAGAACTTATGCCATATGTATCATAATTTCGCCTGCTGCCACGTAGCTACGCCTGCACAGCAGACTCTCCCCAGATGCTGATCAGGTCCAGCACCTCAGCCATGCTCCAAATGGGTGTGCGTCTTCCACGATGGGCTGCCATTCCTAATGAAGATCAGCGTTGCACTCCACTCCACAAGCAAGAGAACAGTAAGTGACAACAGAGGAGAAATTCAAAAATCCCAGGAATTGAAACAGGGCTGGAGAGGCCGACTAAACCCAGGACGCCTGCAGTGATTGCAGGCCCTGTCTTAATGGATAATCCATGGGCCCCAATAAGGCCACTGTGCCAGCCATTGTCCCTGGGGCCACACGGGGGGAGGTGCCGGTACCTTAGCCTCTCTCTGGCTCTGATGGGGTCTGCTCTCCTGAGAGAAGTTGCTGTTTTTGGAGCGGTCACCCCGTCTCCCACGCCCCGATTTCTGGTACAGATCCGGGGAGAGATCCTGGGATGACCCTGGGGAAGACTGCCCCCGGTGCCATCTGTGGTGTCAGCATCCTGAACTCGATGATCCCGAGCCTGATGAGCGGCACCGCAGAACTGAGGATTTTCTTGGGTTTTTGCTTGGTGCCAGATCAACTCCACTCCGCGACCAAGTTCTGCAACTCTTCCTGGGAGGCGAACTCAACGGCGCCGGCAAATAGGATTGGGCTGTGCAGCTTCCCCGAGGCTGGCTCTGTGTACAGGAATTAAATGATTGTTCCCTTTGTGTTCCCCTGTCAGCAGTGGGGGATCACTGGTGGCCTTCAACTGGTGATCTGGGCCCCTGGTGCCGAATCTTCTCTGAGCTTTGGCTGGGTGGCTAGGCCTCGGACTCCCGGGCCTGTTCCTTGCTCAGGGACCAGCTCCTCTACGGTGTTGGCAGCCAACGTGGTGGGCCCAATGCTGGTTTGCCCCTTGATGCTGGGGGACCAGTAGGGTGTCTGGGCGGAGCCAGCAAGGGCAGCGCCCTCAAAGTCTGGGCTGCCTGGAAGGCCTCTGGTGTCGACGGTGCCGGGAGGTCAGTGGGGGCCTCATGCTCCCAGGAGTTGGGGGCCTATCCATTGTTGGTGGTGCTTGTGAGGGTCTGGTCTCACGATCTGATAGTGGCTATTGGGCAGAATCTGCTCGGATTCGGGGGGAGGGGGTAGAATCACCCTTTCCCGGCCGGTGCCTCTTCTCCTTGTCTTTCTCCCTGGAGGGGGATGACTGGTGTGGGGTCGGTGCCAGTACCGACTGAGAGCTTCTCACCGAGGATGTGTTCAGTGCCGACGGCCCGGAGTAGCTTGACACTGGTAGCAAGGCTGCCTCCATGAGCAGGGCCATTAGTCGGATTTCTCTTTCTTTTTGAGTCTGGGGCCTGAAGGCCCTGCAGATCTTACATTTTTCCTTACGGTGGCTTTCTCCCAAACACTTTAGGCAGCTGTCGTGCAGGTCGCTCAATGGGAATGCCTTCCCGCACGCGGAGCAGGGCTTGAAGCCCAGTGATTTGGACACGCTGCCTACGGAGAGCCCCAACGGGGGGCAACAACAAACTTCTAAACTTTAACCTAATCGCTATCTACAACTAACAGGTACCTAGCTAACTGATACTCAGATTGAGCAATGAAGGCGAAGCAAGAGGGGGGTCCAGTAGCCATCACAGGCAGAAAGAAGGAACTGGTGGATGCAGCGCTGGCAGCGCCTGATGTATCGCGGCATGTGCACGGGAGGGCGGGGACACTATAGCCAGCACTACAGGTATTGCTGAGGGGAAAAAGGTTCTGGTAACTATGCACGGAGGTGTGGTCGCACCTATCTGAATGGACATGAGCAGCACTCAAAGAAGAAAGACTTTTTGGACATGCACGTGATAACTATTTTAGGGGAAAATGGATGGATTGAAAAGGTGTCGCACCATCTCAGGAGAGAAGGGATGTGTAAGTATTTCAAGCAGCTGTCTTTTTTCTTGCTAGTGATTTTAGCAAGTGACATTAATGAAAGCACTGGAGGAAGGCTTTTCCTTAAAGTGACCTGCAGCAAATAAACATTACTGAATGGAAGCTGAGAAAAAGGATTTGGAAGAGAGAGGAGAACAGCTGCTTTTGGAAGGTATAGGTCAAGTCCATCCTCAAAACATCTTGTCTAAAAAGGGCATGTACCAGCCCTCCTGTATTTCCTAGAGGATTAGAACTCTGGGAGAGCATCACATAAATCATTCAACTTCTAGCATTTCAGTGCCCTTTTATATACTGGCAGGGAGTAAGAGAAGATACTTACTTTCATGGTAAGCAATTAGGCATTAGGTTTTTACTGCTAATTCCAAGAGGCTACCATGTCAGAGTACTTTTCTAATACAATAATAATGTGAACTCACATTTTCAGTGTTGTCATTTCTTTGTTGGGCATGCACAATACAGTGGTCTGCGCAGTGCAGCCAGTCTCTCTGCAACAAACTTGTCATTGAATGATTCCAGCATAGCTCTTCCTTGAAGAGTGCCTTTTCAAAATAGCACCTTCTAATTAGCAGATGTGCTTGCTGCATTTATTCAAAGCCACAGCTGGTGACTTCAATGACAGTTCTTACTTTCATTACTGTCCAGCGTTAAAACAGCTGAGAATGAGAGGACCTGGGTTTTATTCCTTTTGTTTTATTTGCTTTGTTCCTTTTGCATTGTTAATGACAGAGTCTAAACTTCAACCAGTTGTACCAGTACAAACCATTCAAGGTAATGAGGTTGCACTGCTGGTTGCTAAGTGCCTATGGTGGGCTACAGAACTCTTGTTGCTGTGAATGATGAACCAACAGAAAAACCTTAACTTGACTGAGATCCCATGTTGAGTTTGCAGTGTTGAGAGTAATGGGAGGTGGGTGAGGAGAGCTTCTTTTTACTTGGACATGAAGCTAATTTGATTTGAAAAGCACTGACAGACATACATGGAGCCTCACAGTCACTGAATCATTTTAAACAGAGTATCTATTTGCTTATTCATTCTGCCATTTTTTAAAAAGTGAATTTAGTGCTGGGGAAAAAGGTGTCAGACTGACAACCCCACTTTAGCAAGAGAGTTAGCACTTCCCTTTATCTTTGACAGACAGCATAGGCAGCAGCAGGGAATGTTTTTTCCCACATCTATGTGAACATAATTTGCAATATATAACAGATTGCTTTCCTAATCAAGCACTCCTAAATTGGTAATAGACTATTGTTGCACAGGAACTTCAACAAATAGGGCTGTTAAACTCTCCCTTCACAAACCCTGAAATCTCCACCCGCACCACCACCTGGCAACTTGGCAAAGCGAGGAAACACATTTACTGAATTACTTTGTCATCCTTCACTGGCTGGTAAGTGAGTCCCACTCCCTTTCTCGGCAAAGCAAGTCAGCACTTTAACATCTTCAAGACCCTCACACCCAAAGGCATGAAAGGGCCAGGGAAAGATAGAACCTTAATGTGTTAAAGAGTCCTTCACTCTTTGACCAACTCATTAAACATAGGAGAAACAAGCCACTCAGGCCATGTACATATGATAACTTTATCGCGCATTAATGGTCATTTCCGCGCGATAACAACAGCGTACACATGTGCAATAGGGCTATTGCGCATCAACAGCCTATTGTACCGCAACAGAAACCATCAGGCCCTCCTGGGCAGGTACAATTATAATCTGTGAGATTCGCTACGTCGCTTCACGACCACCCTTCCACAGGACCAAGTTACAGACCTCCAGACAATCCTGGATGAGGGCGTGGCGGTGGCAAGAGCAACCCTACAGATGGCCTATGATGCGGTGGATTCTGCAGGTCGAGCAGTTGCCTCAGCAGTATGTGTGTGCCATTGTGCTTGGCTCCAGGCATTGGGCCTCTCCCAGGAGGTATAACAGATGATTCAGGACCTTCCTTTTGAGGATCCAGCCCTGTTTTCGGGCAAAACAGTTGAAAAGCTCCACAGCCTCAAAGATTCCAGGGCCACGCTGAGATCCCTGGGGCTGTACACTCCCCAACACATCAGGTGCTCATTCCGCCCTCCCGCACCTCAACAACCACAGTTTAGATCCCAGGTGGCACACTACACTCCCTACAGGCAAAAGGACAGAACCAGGGATGCAAACAGTCATCGACAGACATCGGGCCCAAGTGCAAGCATCCACCAAAACACCTTGCAGCACTCTTAACAACTGTAGATGCCCCTTTTGAGGGAGCGCCCGAGGACGACTCACCAGTTTACATCCAGGATCCTTTCTGCCCCTTCCTGAACTGTTTGGCCCCCTTCCTGGAAAAGTGGTGCAACATTACCTTGGACCAATGGGTCCTCAACACCATTGCCCGGGGATACTCTATCCAATTTTTGTCCCACCTATCCAACTCTCCCCACCCTCCGCCACCAGTCCCTCTTCAGGGACCCCTCTCATGAACAAGTAATGCTCAAGGAGGTGGAGACCTCCTTGCCCTAGGAGCCATAGTACGGGTTCCAAGAAACGAGCGAGGGGACAGCTTTTACTCCCGATATTTCCTCATCCCCAAGGCTAATGGTTCCTTGAGACCAATTTTGGACCTCCGAGGCCTGAACAAACGTATCAAAAAGCTCAAGTTCCAGATGGTCTCCTTGGCCTCCATCATTCCTTCCCTGGATCCAGGAGACTGGTTTGCGACCCTCAATCTAAGGGTTGCATATTTCCACATTTTCATCCTGCCAGTGCACAGACGTTTCCTAAGGTTCATCATAGCGGAGCAGCTTTATCAATTCATGGCCCTCCCATTTGGGCTCTCATCGGCACCCAGAGTCTTCACCAAATGCATGGCAGTAGTGGCTACCCACCTGTGCAGAAGAGGCGTATGGATCTATCCCTACTTAGATGACTGGCTGATCAGGGGACAGTCCAGAGATCAGGTCGGGTCCAGTGTCAATCTGACCCTTACCATCAGTGCCAGGTTAGGTCTGCTGATAAACCACCAGAAGTCCAAACTAAGCCCAGTGCAGCGTATAGACTTCATTAGAGCGACAGTAGACTTAGTGGTAGCCAGAGCTTTCCTACCACAAGCACGTTTCGACTCTATAAATTCAGCGGTTTGCCAGCTGCATTGCTGCCCAACTGCCACCACAAGGCATTGCCTCAGCCTTTTGGGCCATATGGCAGCATGCACCTACGTGTAGAGCCCTGCAAATCCGCGGATATCCGCTTCTTATCTGTGGATATCCACATCCGTGAGTGCAAATGCGGGTGCAGACCCGTTGCTGCGGATTGCAGCTTGGGTATGGATACTATTTTATCTGGTCACGGCTGTACGTGCAGAGAGAGCACCATTGCTCCACCCAGAACATCTGATTGGTTACAGCTGCAGCCCAAACTGAATCCAGAGGCCAGTCCAGGTGGAGTAACAGTTGCTCCCCCTCCCATGTCCCCCACTGCTGGCCACTCCCCCCAGCACCAAACAGCTGAGTGATCTCAGCAGTCCCCGTTTCACATGGCCAGCCCCAGCAGAATAAGAGTTGCTCAGATCTGGGCTAGCTGGGGCTCTGAACAGCATCGGGCTTTTAGTGGCTCATCTGGGTCCTGGATCTCGCCCCCAGCTGTCCTTCAGTCTCTGACTCCAGACTGTGAGAGCTAGAGCCCAGCCCGTCAGAACCAGCGTTCAGTTTCAGTGGCCAGTCCCCACCTCCACTGATCAGCTGAGAAACTGCGGCAGCCCAGACTTCCCAGCCCAGACCAGGCAGAATAACAGTTGCTCAGATCGGAGCCAGCGAAAGCTCTGAAAAACACTGGGAGCTGTTGGCAACTCTCTCCCCTCTCAGCTGTTTCTTGGGCTCCCTGAACCTAGCTCGCCAGAGCCCATGCACATTAGCTGATGATGGGCTGCTGCTTCCCCCCTTCTCTGGCTGCCAGCCTCCCAATCTGATGGCTCAGCTGAATGAATTACCTTGCCCATGCTGAACAGTTGAGTGGCCTGATCTTCGCTCTAGTAGGTAGAATAACCAGATGATCAGGGCCAGCAGGGCTCTGAACAAACAGTATTGGGAGCTGCTGGCTAGTGCCGCCCTCCCTGCCCCCTTCCTTGGGCTCTGTGTGGGGCAGCTGCTGCTCTCTAACAATCCGGGAACTGACAGGCAAATGCCCCAGAAGAAAACAGAGGTAGCACCAGGATCCTTAGGACTCTCTATAATGTTGTTTAAAATAAAAACAGTGTGTGCACATTTACTAAGCCCCTGCTCTTAAGTTGTTACATTACAGAGCCACACACAGGCAGGAACACAAAACAGAAGCACAGTGTAATGACGAGGAGCAGAACAGAGCTGCTGCAAGGCGGGGGCGGGGCGGTTGCAGATACCCACAAAACATGGAGCTGCGGATTGGATACGTGCTTACATGTCTCGGATATGGATCGGTTGCGGATCCACATTTTTGTATCTGTGCAGAGCTCTACCTTTGTGGTGTGCCTAGCCCGCCTAAAGTTCAGACCTCTCCAGGCTTGGCTAGTAATGATGTACTTCCCGACCAGACACTGCTTGGAGAAGGTAGTCACCATCCCCCCTCGGATCCTAAAGTCCCTCGGTTGGTCGGTAAATCCAGGGGTAGTTTTGGCAGGAGTCCCTTTTCAAGGTCTTACCCCTTTGGTGACCCTAATCTCAGATGCTTCGGATCTGGGGTGGGGGGCACACCTCAGCACGGGACACAGAACCCAGGGCCGCTGGTCCCAGAAGGACGAAGCACTCCGCATCAACATCCAGGAGCTACGGGCAGTTTGCTGAGCATGCAAGGTCTTTCTACACCACAAATTAGACCAGGTAGTGCATGTGCTCACAGACAACACCATAGCAATGTACTACATCAACAAGCGTGGTGGGGGCATTCATCAGGTCTATGCAAGGAAGCCACTTGGTTGTGGAATGTGGCAATATCCCATCAGTTTCACTTGGTTGCCTCCCATCTGCCAAGGGTACAAAACAAGGAGGCAGCAGATCACCTCAGCAGGCGGTTCTCACCTCTCCACTAGTGGTCCCTGCATCCTGAGGTGGTGGACTCAATTTTCTGGAGGTGGAGGTATCCCCGAGTGGACCTGTTTGCCTCCAGACAGAACAGGAAGTGCCCCCAGTTCTGCTCCCTGTGGGGCATGGAGGCAGGCTCGCTGTCTGATGCCTTTCTTATCCCATGGTCGGGGACACTGATATACACCTTTCCCCCAATCCAGCTGCTAGCCAGGGTACTCCTAAAAACCAGGGAGGACAAAGCAAACGTCATCCTGATCGCTCCGGCATGGACCCGGTGGTGGTTCACCATGCTCCTTGACCTCTCCACCAAGAGCCCCTGGACGTTTCCAGAGCACCTGGATCTACTATCACAGGACTCGGGTCACCTGCTTCACCCAGACCTGACCTCCTTTCATCTCACGGCCTGGAGACTCTGTGGCTAAATGAGGAGGAATGGGCATGCTCATCTCAGATCAGGGAGATATTGCTGGGCAGCAGGAAACAGTCAACCCAATGCTCCTACATAGCCAAATGGACACACTTTTCAACCTGGGCCCACGCACAGGCTATAGCCCTGGAACAGGCACCAATACAAACCATTTTGGATTACCTGTGATGCTTGAAACAACAGGGGCTAGCGGTGTCCTGAGTTCAGGTTCATCTCGCAGCCATCTTGGCTCTTCCCCAGCCCATACAGGGCAGACTGGTCTGTCTCGCCCCATGACGGCACGATTCCTGAAGGGAATTGACAGACTCTTCCCACAGGTCAAGGACCCGGTTACCACCATGGGACCTAAATCTAGTACTCACTGGGCTCATGGGGCCACCCTTTGAGCCAATGGTCTCGTGCCCTATACTAATATTTTCCTGGAAAGTGGCCTTTTTGATAGGCATTATCTCTGCTCAGCATGTCAGAGCTCCAAGCATTAATTTTGCAGCCCGTATACAACATTTTTTAAGGATAAAGTCCAGCTGAGACCACACCCGGCCTTTCTGCCCAAGGTCATAACGCCCTTCCACTGTAACCAGGACATTTTCTTACCTGTGTTTTACCCCAAGCTGCATTACTCCAACGAGGAGCGAAGGCTGCACTTGCTGGATGTTGGATGCTCCCTGGCATTCTATTTGGAATGTACTCATTCGTTTCGTAGGTCCACACAACTCTTCATCGCTGTGGCAGACAGGATGAAGGGCTTACCGGTTTCAACGCAAAGGATATCTTCCTGGATCACAGAATGTATCATGTGCTGCTATAAGCTTGCGACGGTCCCACTCCCGAACGTAGTACGAGCCCACTTGACAAGAGCGCAGGCGTCATCTGCCTCATTCCTGACCCAGGTCCCGGTGTTGGATATCTGCAGGGCAGCCACCTGGGCATCGGTGCACACCTTTACGGCACATTATGTGATCGTGCAACACGCCTGGGAGGATGCAGCTTTCGGCAGAGCAGTCCTGCAAGCAGCTAGGTGGTAACTCTGCTCACCATCCTCAGATATGGCTTGTTGTTCACCTATCTGAATGGACATGAGCAGCACTCGAAGAAGAGACGGTTGCTTACCTGTAACTGTTGTTCTTTGAGATATTTGCTCATGTCCATTCGAATCCCTCTACACGGCCCCACTTTCAGAATTAACGGAAAGAAGGGATTGGTGGCGCCTGATATACCGCGGCATGTGCACTGGGAGGCAGGGGGCACTACGGGTATTGCTGTGGGGAAAAAGGTTCCGGTAACTGTGCACGGAGGCATGCATGCACCTATCTGAATGGACATGAGCACACATCTTAAAGAACAACAGTTACAGGTAAGCAACCGTCTTTTTCTAAACCTGGGCTTTTCCCATAGTGCTCTAATGCTTGGCTGTACAGCTGGGCTTCACTTTATCTGCTAAGGGTGATTTTTGCATGGCGATTTATGTATCACACTGGTAACTACTGGCCTGTCTACATGGCTCTGGCAAAGTACATTAGAGGGGAGTGATTTGTAGAGCACTCTTATGTACTTTAACATAAACTTAGGTACCTTTTCGTTCATGCAAACAGGGCTTGCTAGAGCAGTTTACAAATCACACCCCTCTAATGCGTTTTGCTATACTAGACAGCCCTAAAGTCCAAGGTAAGCTTTGATTCTCTGGGGGTGTTGGTGCATAGGTTAATAGAAGGATCATTTTTCAGTAGCTAGCCAGCTTGACCGTTGTGTTACAGTCTCTAGCTCTGTTAGTTGCTAGGTTACACACTGAGATTTAGCTGCAGTTTTTGCAGAAGGGACCATGCATACTTAGGGGGTGGTGACTCAGAAGGAAGAGAGAATATTAGGAAGGAAGAGGGAATAATAGAAGATCAGGAAGAAATTAATGAGTGCTGCCTTGGTACATAGAAACCATTTCATTACTTAAATGCTTCCAGAGAGATTTTTAAGGTTTTGGCCTAATAAGTCCCAAATTACTTGCAAGCACCCTCCCTGAGAGACTGCCTCTCCCTGATAAATCAGTGATCAGCAGAGATGCTGATGGTAGATCACCATCAAGAGAGCATTCTTCTTTGGACTTTGAACTCTGGAACACCCTCCGCTCTTCTCCCAATCTGAAATAGCCTGGACTTTTACTGACTTTCAGTACACCTGAAAGGCCGCTTTGTTTCAGTTGGACTTTGCATAGATGTATAGGCTAATGTATGGGGGGGTTAGTTTTTGAAGAGGTGCTACCTGGTACAGTGGGTGAACAGATTGAACTGTGTTGGGATTTCTAATTTTAAATAATTGGTGGGTTGTTCAGAGCTTGTGCATGGAAGCTTTTATTGCACCAGATTGGCAGAAAGTAAATAAATAAGTAGACCTTCTTGGTTCTCAGTAAATACTTTATATATCACTAAATATATATTTTGTGCTCTGTGATTGGCCTTTTGAATGGGAAAGTTCTGGCCAAGAAATTATAGGTTTTCTTCCTCATCATCCTGTTTAAAGATAGCGTATCATTTAAACAATAATTGACCTGACACTGCGCACTTGTAAATCTTTTTATACTTATCTTTTTAGTGACTTTATACAACTGCTCTTATGGCCGAAATGACTGCAGCTTGTGTCTTGCGGCTGACCCTGCCTACAAATGTGTCTGGTGTGAAGAAGAGGGCAAACCAAGCAAGTGCATTTATGAGAACCTGTGTCAAACTTCTCCTACTGCTTCGTGCCCTCCTCCAGTCATTACTCAAGTAAGAATTTATTTTTTACTGCCCACCTATGTATTGTCTTTTTGCATTTGAAAACATTGAATGCTGAACGAGGGCTTTGTCTAAGCATTTAAGTAAGCTTCGAAATTAGCTCCCAGGAGATGGTATTGGCGTGGTGTGTCAGAAGAACAATCTACCACAATGAGGTTGAGATCGTGTTGCTTACTTAAACATTGTAGGTGCTAGCAGGGAGTTTGTACAGATTACTTCATCAGTATGGATTTATTCTTATTTGAGTTCTGAGTACGCTGTGGATCACACTCTAGACTCTTAGGCATTCCCCTTCAATAAGGTTGTGAACATGCTTCAAGAGGTCCTGACAACTCTTCTTTTTTTGTATGGCTAACTGGGAAGGAGGGCCCAGACACTTTTTCTGTTGTAACTTCTGTTACAAGATTTCCCGTATAGTCAATCTGCAACAACATCTCTATTTCCCCTTAGTGATTTAATTTACAGCACTGACTCTGTCCTCTGGCCCCCTGGGCGGAGACCTGCATGTGTCTCCCCCATGACCAACATATTTTTTTTGGTAGAGGAGGTGGGGGGGACAAATTACAGGATGTAGGCCAAGGGCGGGACAACTCTGGCTTGCGGGTCAGATCCAGCCTGTGAGCACCTGTGCTTTGGCCTGCAAGGAGCCACTGCCCCCCTCCCCTCTCCCAGCTTCAGCCTCCCAGCTCCAGCTAGGAGGGGGAAGGCAGAGCAGAGCAGCTGCAGAACGGCCAGAGTGCCACTGCTCTGCTTCTGCTTCCTCCCAGCTCTGGGGCTACACTCTCAGCTGCCGCATGGCCCCATGCCGGCTCTCACTCCTCCACCAGCCGGCTCTGGGGCTGGCTCTGTGCTGCGGCCCCAGTCGGCTCTGCATTGGCACACTGCCCACCCCCAGCTTGCTGCAGGGGCCACACGGTGGCTGAGAGCTAATTCTGTAGGAGGGAAGGGGAGGCTGAAGCTGGGAGGGAGGCTTTGCGCCCCCCTCCCCACAGCTGGTTTTGCCTAACTCCCCCCACCCACCAGTTCCCTGGGGCCAACTCCATGGCCAGCTCTCTGCCTCTCTTCCCTTCCTCCCCTCCCCCCCCAGCAGCCAGTTTCCACTGGCTCTGTGGCCCGCCAGGCAAAATTATTGCCCACCTCAATGTAGGGGCAACTTTAACCATGATTCCAGGGGCTACTTAGTCACCTGAAAACTAGTTGTAGGTTTATTCTTAAGATGATAACTTAGAAATTAGCTATATCTAATTTTTATATAAAGAAAGAAAATTAAATAAATATTAGACCCACTCATCTCTAATACTAACAAATTTTGACATCTTGTGTCAAGTCACTTCAGGGACACTGGTTAGGTTAGAATTTTAATGTATATTCTTACTTCATTATTAACTTTAGAATACAACAATTGAAACAATTGTAGAAGAATCTAGATGACTTTTTATCAGGCTACTTACTTTTTGCCATTCACCCAGCATGTAATAGTTCATGTAACTTCTGGAAACATTTTACTAAGCTAGGGCAAGGCCCTATGAATTTATACTGAACCTGCCTGGGGCTCTAGGAATGTTACCATATTGCAAATAATCAGGGCCGGATTAAGGGGCCCTGGCCCCCACTACTGCAGCCTGCAGGTGGGCTGGTGCTGGGGGGGCCCCAGGACCAGAGTTTGCTCTTTGCAGCGCTCCCACCCCAGCCCAGCTGGTCTCCCACCGGGAGAGGGGCCAGCTGGCACATGGTGCGGCTTCCGGTGCAGCCCCCCAGACCCTGGAAGACCATGCTGGAGGCCACTTCACATTCCAGCTGGCCCCATAGCCTGGAGCGCAGCAAATATGCCCCCCATGGGGGGCAGACCAGCTGGTTTGGGAACAGGGTGGGGTGGAAGCATTGCAGAGCACAGCCTCTGGCCCCAGGATCCACCCCCTTAGTTTCCCAGCATTGTCAGGGGCCCTCTCAGGGCCCCGCAGGCCCAGCCGGCACTGTGCTGGGCTGAGTGGGGTGACAGGCGATGGATTGCGTAGAGGCATTGGGTGCTGAAGGCTATGCCCCTCCCTTTAGGCCAGGGCCCAGCCCCTATAGCCCCTGCATTGATCCAGCCCTGCAAATAATAAACCAGAAACTGACTTTAAACAGAAATGAAACTTATGCTTTCAGGTCACTTTCACATTATTATCAACCCCAAATGTTCAAAAAATCATGAGTCATGTTCACCAAAAACTATAAAATTGCCTTAAAATAATGAGATTGTGTAAAAATAATAGATTTGAACTTTTTATTTGCCTTCTCTTTTCTGAGCCTTTTGAGTGCTCTGGTCACATTTTGAAGCTTTCTCCACAGCCTTGAGGACTAGAAACTTATTTTTTCTTTAATAATGGAGACTAAAATCATCACACATGCATTTGAATCCAGGAGCTGGGGCTTTAAGGAAAACAATAATTATCATAAAAAATGCGAGTCCTGCGTCTGATAAAGTGGGTTGGAGCTCACGGAAGCTTATGCTGTAAGAAATGTGTTGGTCTCTAAGGCGCCACAGGACTCTTGTAGTTTTTGCTGTACACAGGCTAACACAGCTGCCCCTCTGGAATAATTATGAGACTCATGACAAAATCATGAGTTGGCAACACAGCTTTCACTTCTGTTTAAAGACTACATGCTTTCCAGACAGCTCTTAAACATGACGCTAGCAGTCACTGAGTTGATGTTCTCACAAGAGAATATTTAAAACCAAACACCAAGAAAAATCTGTATTTTAAAGTTGAAGGGAAAAAATTGAGTCTTCTCAGGTATATCAGAGCCACTGCAGGCAGGAAAAGGAAAATAAAGAGGCACAGCAACTCTGGGCAGCTCTTCCTCTTGAAAGAAGGATGGAGGGTCAAATCTTTCAGTCTTTAATCAGGTCAAATTTCTATTGCCATCAGCACCTCCACTCAGGTAGTAACATGTGCTTAATAACTAAACAATTTATCCTCAAATATTTGGCCAACTTATCCATGGCTATACATTCAGGGACTACATTTTCTAGCATATTTCGAGCAATGCTGAGCACACAGATGGTGCCCAGTGAATAACAGAAATCATGACAATAATTGTCAACTCTATGGACTCCATGGATGCAGTTTCTGTCCTTTGTTCTGGAATTGACCTGAATACAGCTGGAAATCCTCTCTCTCGTGTTTCATGGGCTCATGTAAAGACTTCTAGACCCTGCCTCTATAAACAAAATACTGACTTCCTGCCCAGGGCACAAGCTAAGAGCAACAAACTCATATTCCACACTCAGGCTACTCTGCCTTAGCTAGGACGTGGGTCTCAATCAGATGTCCTGCCCAAAACTCAAGGGGGAGCTGTAGCCCCTTACCCTCAAGTGGTGCCCCTGTTTCCGGGCCTTGCCTTCACTGTGTTATTCCCATCAAAAGACAGATGGCCTAAACAAGCCTGCTTGCTTCTCTCCTCAGACACAGTACACAGTGTGAGTCCTCCAGTTATAAACTAGTAGACGGCACTTTCTGAGCAAGCCTCTTTATTCTTAGGGTAAAACCAATACAGAGAAAATGTATTGAAAACAATAAAGATCTAAATACATGCTTATAAGCTTTCCGAGGATCCCCCTGCCCCGAACTATCTCCAAGTGAGTCCTTCAGCCTCACAGAGGGATTTCTTTTGTGGTCACAAGGTCATAACAGCCTCACTTCAGAATGAGCACTCTGTCTTATGAGGCCTCAGTAGGCCAAGTCATAAAATCATAGAGTCTTAGGGTTGTAAGGGACTTCGTGATGTCAGCTAGTCTAACCCCCCACTAAATCATCCCAGCCAGGGTTTTGTCTAACCGGACTGTAAATATCTCCAAAGATGGGGATTCTACCACCTCCCTAGGTAACCCATTCCAATGCTTCATCACCCTCCTAGTGAGAAAGTTTTTCCTGATATCCAACCTCGACCTCCCCAGTTGTAATTTGAAACCATTGCTCCTTGTTCTGTCCTCTGTTACCATCGAGAACAGCCTAGCTCCCTCCTCTTTGGAGCACCCCTTCAAGTAGTTGAAGGTTGCTATCAAATCCCTCCTCAGTCTTCTCTTCTGTAGACTAAATAAGCTTAGTTCCTTCAGTCTCTCCTCATACGTCATATGCCCCAGCTCCCTAATCATTTTCACTGCCCTCCGCTGGACTCTTTCTAATTTGTCCACATCCTTTCTGTAGTGGGGAGCCCAAAACTGGACATAGAATTTCAGATGCGACCTCACCAGTGCCGAATAGAGGGGAATTATCACATCCCTCGATCTGCTGGCAACACTTCTACTGATGCAGCCCAATATGCCATTGGCCTTTTTGGCAACAAGGGCACACCATCCACCATAACCCCCAGGTTCTTTTCTACAGTGCTGCTACTTAGCCGATTGGTCCCCAACCTGTAGCAGTGCATGGGATTTTTCCGTCCTAAGTGCAGGACTTTGCAATTGTCCTTGTTGAACCTTGTGACCGGGGCTCCTGGGATACCTTCCTGGACGTGCAAAAATCAGGGCAAGCTGCAAAACCGGGAGCCAAACTGCCCACACACTGATGGGTGGTACTTAAACCAGTCTCCCTATCAGTCACAACCAGGCTTCTGGTTCCCCACACCGGGCACCAAGAAGTCTGTCCAAAATAGAAACAGCTCCCTTTATTGCACTCCAGCTCCTCCAGTTCCCACCTAGCCGCACGGTCCCTTAAAGATATATGTTCTCCTGACCCCAAAGGGCCAGCCACAGCACACAGAACAATATAGGTTTGGATCTTACCCAAAATACCACACTGGTAGCCAATCCTTTAGCAACTACAACTAAAGGTTTAATATAAGAAGAAAAGAAGCAAGAAGGGTCAAAGCGAATCACATACATACAAATGATTTAAAGTTCATGAAAAGCAGTTTGCAGGCTTGTTCTTCTGGAGTTTGCAGGCTTGTTCCTCTGGAGTTTGCAGGCTTGTTCCTCTGGTAAACACCCGGCACCAGGGTGGGCCTCAATCCTTTGTTCAGTCTCAGAGGAATAGTTCCAGAGGTGGGTGTTGGCTGTAGACTGGGGAGTTGAGAGCAAGATGGAATTGGGGTTGCTGCCTTATATCACCTCTGGCCTTCTCCATGCTGTGTGCAGTTCTCTCCAATCAAACTGGAGTTGAGTCACATGTTTAAGTCCTAGTGGCTCAACAGGTTTTCTTCTTCAGCCCATTATACTGGGGAGCTTCCTTAATGGGCCATTAAGGAGACAATGGCTGGGTAGACATTCAGTCTGGGGAGTTTCCCCCAGCCTTACACAAGTTAAAATATAACAATCATATTCCTAACTTCTAATATGAATACAAATCCTACACATAAATTATATAATCATTCCCCACAAATTATTACCTTTCTATTGACATCAAACATGGCACAGTTCCTATGGATTATAACAATTATAAAATATTCATACAAAATAATACCATAAATGGTTCCCTAAATCCAGACAGCATCACAAACCTCATGAGGTTTCTTTTGGCCCAGTGTTCCAATTTCTCTAAGTCTCCTTGGATCCTGTCCCTGCCCTCCAGCGTGTCTACTGTTCCCCCCAGCTTGGTGTCATCCGCTAACTTACTAAGCATGCAATCTATCCCATCATCGAGATCATTAATGAAAATTTTAAACAGAACTGGCCCCAGGACCAACCCCTGGGGCACTCCACTCATTACTGGTTGCCAACTGGACATTGAGCCATTGATTCCTACCTGCTGAGCCCATTGATCTAGCCAGTTTTCTATCCACCTTACGGACCGCTCGTCCAACCCATACTTCCTTAACTTGCTGACAAGAATGCTGTGGGAAACCATATCAAAAGCCTTGCTAAAGTCAAGGTATACCATGTCAACAGCTCTTCCCACATCCATAAATCCAGTCATTTCATCATAGAAGGCAATCGGGTTGGTCAGGCATGATTTCAAACTCATTTGCTCTGGTGAGCCAGATTTGACTTAAATGTATTTCAAGTGGGCCATACATACCATAAATTAAAATACTAGGGCACTCTTGCAGCATCACGGAGCGTTGTATATGTGAGACTGCACGCTGTGATGCCTCTCTCTCACTCTCTGTTAGGGACAGAGTGTGGTCTCACATACCCAGTGCTCTGCGATGTTGCAAGACCTGACACACTCATGGCATCCCAGAGCACTGAGTACGTGAGATCTTTCTCTGTCTGTTAGAGAGAATATGTGGGACCGCGTGTGCCAGATGGAAGAGGTTCACAAGCCACATTCAGCCCATGGGCCCCATGTTTGACACCCCTTGTTTATGTGCTGGGTCAGGAGGGAAGGCACTGAGTCAGCTAAAACTCAGACTGTTTATTCAAAATTCCTTTTTCTGTGGAGAATCTGGACTGGGTCTTTGAACTGTTTGTTCATAACGGGTGATCAGCAGTCATAAACTCCACTCCAAACTCCAGGTGGAAACTTCAAAGACAGAGTCCATAAGTAGGGTTTGCAATCTCCTCTTTTCCAATACTTCCTAGGAATTCCACTTCACACCTACTATCCCAAAAGATCAATCTTGTTCAACAGAGTCTTTTTAAAGTTCAAGTTATCTCCTGGAGACTGCATTAATTAGTATCCTCGAGAAATTACACACACAACTTCATTTTTCATACAACAGACCCTGAAGTTATTAAACTTAAGTCAATAATGCTTATCTTAATTCCATAAGGTTTGTCCAGAATATAGTCATAGCTATCACAATATGAGTTTCAAACTGGTCCAGATGACTATAATTGGTCATCAGTCTGTTGAAGTAGAGCCAATCACTGGGGCAGAGGTGCTTCCAAGCCATCTGAGTCTGGATGAAGTCTAGTCACTGTTTTCAGTTCTGGGAGTCCAGAGCACTCTTCTGGGCAAGGCTTCTGGTCTGACACTTTTTTGGGATCTGGGACTCCTCTGCTCATCCACTCTAGACCCTGAAATCTGAGACGTCCCAAGAACTGCACTGCCCCACAGTTACTTACATGGGCTCCCACAGAGCTCCACACAGGTTGTGGGTGCTTCGAGTTTCGAGGTTAACTCCTTCAGGGACAATATGGCATGAAAACAAGGAACACAGGATTAGCAAAGGAATTTCTTATCCACGTTGACTTTACTGTTGAAGCACTTGAGCTGCAGATCTTTGAACTGAACAAAAAGCCTGAGACACATCCTCCCATAGACTGAATTCACCCCTTCTGTGACTCAGTGTTTCATCACTGTTTCAGGCTGGGCTGAGTCCCTTCTGCCCTCTGCTTCCTGCAAATCCCTATATGTAGTGATGATTTATTGGCTCCCTGCAGAGTGCGGAATTCTGCTCTTACGTAGAGCTCAATCTCTGCACTGTGCGCGCCAGTCGTGAAGCTCCATCTTCCACCAGGCATGCTTCCCGCTATTTTCCTCTTGTAGAAAAACTATTGTTGCATGAGGGCAACCTTGTAGTTGTCATTTAAAGTGGATATTCCTCAGATGCTCTCAGTGCTCTTCACTGAAATATTAAATGTCTTCCCACCTAGGGCAGCTGTCTGAAAATGCAGTACAATAAATTCCAGTACTTAAGGTTAAAAAGCTGAAAAGGCTTTCTGGAACTACTACAGAGAAACTGGTAGAGTACATGAATTATCAAAATGTTGGAAGGTTTAGATAAGTGATCAAAACTCAGAGGCTTATCCGAGCTGTGGAAATCCACCCCTACCATGGGTATCCTTTCCAGTCCTTATTTCTTCACCACATTTGACCAATAATGTTGTCGTCTTTCATCAGATACAGTAGAGAAGGATAGCAGGTAACAGAAACTTCTGTGATAGGCTTCGGTGCACCATTCTTTGTGTCCCAGCGTCTCTTGTAAATCTGATATGAACCTCCAAAGCAGAAATGGTTACCAAAAAACAAAAACAAAATCGCATACACACAAGAGGAAGGAAAGATGGAAATTCTCTTAAATTAACTAGAAATGCCCCCCAGAGTGGTGCATTTAGGCTAAAAGTGTTAATACATTAGTTTTCGAATTATCATGTTCTTTATCTGAACACAACTAAATTATGAACGGAATAAAACACCAGCCAGGAAGTTTGTATATAATGACAGGGGGGCTTTGTTGTAATAAACAGTTATAGAATTCTAATTTTGCCATGTTATAGTGTTGGTCCCAGAAACAAGATACTACTGGAGATTTGAAATCTACAAGAAGTTGCTGTTAATTCTGTACTTTATAACTAAGCATTTAAGTTAAAAGCTTTCTTAGTCTCTTTTTTTCATGAGGCCCCTGTCAAAAACCAAACTAACCAATCTGTATTTTTTTAACACAGAAGTGTAGACTGCAAGGTGACGTGGATTTGAACCATATGTAAGAGCAACACCATCACTGTAATTTTCAAATTTGCTTTCTTTCCTCCCACAGATTGAACCAAAGACTGGACCACTAAGTGGTGGAATTCTTTTGACCATAATAGGATCTAATTTGGGTATAAAAGCTGAAGATGTCAAAGGTATAACAGTGGCAGGCACAGAATGCTCTTTCAAAGAAGAGTTCTACTCTGTTTCCACCAGGTACTTGTTAGATATTTTCTAGGAGAGATTTTAGGGGGAAAAAATTCTGTGCAGTTACCAGGAAGTAGTAGTAATATAAGGAGGCAATAATACAGTGTGCCTAAAATGGCTGGTACTGACATCTCTCAGGATTCATACAAACCCATGCTTTGCAGTTATATACAGAAACAAATTTGTCACAATAGGTGCACTTTCTTGAGCTTGCAGTTGTTTTATTTTTGTTTGGAAACCTGTCATGAATGTTTACTACACATGTCTCAAAACTTGTTTCAATTAAAGACATCTTAACCATTTAGCCATGTCAGTCTTGTCAAACAGGTAATTTCAAGATGAAGTCATTTTTGAGATCAGCTGATGAAAAGTTCTACATAAGGAGTAGGTGGTGGTAGTATTAGTATAAGCAATCAATGTGATTGAATGGAGATGATTGACAATCATTCTTGATCTTTAAAACTATGCACTTGAAACTTGACTCTCTTGTGGTATTTTTATTGCATTAGAGTTAACCCCTCATTTTTAATCTGTTTAAAAGGATCTTTTGAAACATTTAGATAGTAGCTAGTGTTTGGGACTTCAGTTGCTGGATTCAGAAGTTCCAGGAACTGCATAAGGGCTTGTCTACATGGCTCCACAGTTCCAATTACAGATATGGGCACTGCTATTCACAGGCCCCTAATCTGAATGAGGGGCAGTGTAGATGTAGCCTAGGTCCCAAGAATAATTTTTGGTCAGAACAGAGATCCCTGCACCCACCCATTTCTCAGTAGCTGTTTTCAGACTCTTATCCATACACACAGCATGTTCTCTGTCTCTCCATCCCAAAGAATTTGCATAAGCATCACAAGCATACACTGATAGACTTCCATGAATTTCCCCATCCTGCTTGGTTTTGGGCCTTTTTGGAAGGTTTAGGATTTAAACGTATGGAAAGAAGCCAGGATTTAGGTGACTGGATCCATTGTAACAGCAATGTTATTAGGTTGCTCAGTTCTGCCAGTGTGATAAGAGGAGTGAACATACAAATTTTGCACACTGATTTATTGATAAATCTAGGTGTGTCTAAGGGTTGAAAAAAGTATTCAAAAAGGAAGTTGGAACACGTGCCTGTAACTTTCCACCTTCCAGTCTCTTCACATTTTTTTATATTTTATATTTTTTGAAGGTTTCTAAAGCATCCAACCTTTACCTCACCTTTTCTTTAGTATGTTTTAGGATACAATATTATCATTTTAATAGAAAAGAAGAGGGAATCAGGGAGCCTGGGTGATCCTTCTAGCTTTGCTATTCACTTGATGTGTGTGTGACTGTGGACAACACAATTTTTTTCTACAATCTTAGTTTCTCCCTGTGAATGTGAAGGGGAGTCTTCTACTTACTCATCTCTGGAAACAACTTACTGATTCTTACATGAAAGGTGCTATTATACACCTGTACAAAGCCATTTTTTAAAAAAATCCCTGTTATCCTGTCATTACTAACAGCACCACTGCATATTTTATACTATTCTGACCTCTTCTTTATGTCTGTATCCTAGTTGACATGTTTTGCAAATGATTCTGAAGATAACATTTCCTCCTGTCTGTTCCTGACAAGATGATGTAGCTTTCAATGCTGGAGTGAAAATTATAAGAATATGAGTGCAGGCTACTGCACCATACATAGGCCAAGGCTTACAGGAGTTTAGAGAATTTTGTCCATGTGCCAGGAACCAGATGGATAATTCTGGAGTGATCTACAGTGGGACTGTACAACCCTTTATTTAGGCCCTAATTTAAGTGTGTTATACTTGAGAGTGGTTTTCCTTTTTAATTCTTTCTTAATAGACAATAGTACATTGTTTTAAAAAAAAAGAATAATCATCCCAAGACTGAAAGAGAAGAGGAAAAAAGCTAAACCCACCAAGAAATGTAATCAAGTAGCACCCTAAAGAACTAGTGTGAGTTTGAGCTGTCAAGCGTCACTGCCATTTAATGGCTTCTTAGTAGCCTATGTCCAGAGGTGGTGGTACCCAGCTTTGCTCCTAATGGATAGAGGACTGAGCTTAGAGGGCAATCTCTTCGAACAGTGATATATGGTGCTTGTGCTCCATGTGGTAGCTAAAGAAATACTTCAGTTTCTTGTGCCATACAAGTGGTGCCATCCATGTGCATTATCTACTATTTTCAGCAAATGAAATGGAGAAAGTTATAAACTTACAGATACACTTGCATTATTTCTGATTAGGATTGTGTGTGAAGTTGGAGGCGTCAAAGAAGACTCACAAGGTGTAATTGAAGTTGATATAGATGGAAAACAAGGTAGCTCAACAAATGAAGTACAATTTACATACCAAGTAAGTATGTTTTATAAGTGTTCCTATGTTATTCTACATGCCTCTTGTTTTAAATTTACCATTGGGTCAGAGTGATTGTACTTGGTAGATTTCATTTTATAAACAGAGATATTGGTGCTTGTTCATTCAAGTGTGTTGGAAAAACACTTCACTCAAAGGTTTTGATGTCCAGGAGAAACAATGACAGTCCCTCTGAGCGGCAGATACAGAGCTTTGAAATAGGGCAGTGCTATCTCTGATTCAAATGAAGGAAAGTATGGTAGAAAAGAAACATCTATAAAAAAACTAGATACTATGTCACTGCTGAACCAAAACACTCAGCCTGAAAAATTAAGCTTTCTTTAGACAAGTAATTGCACTAGCTTTTTCCATCACAGTGTTTAGATTAGTTAGTAGTCTTAATCATGAGAATTAATGCATAGCCATGGAAGAACAAGTAATGACACTGCACATTTTAATCTAGTATTTTTCAACAGATCATTTTGTTCAAAAGCATGGCATGCTCAGAAATAAGCAGTACCACAGACAACATAATGTGCTGGCACATTAGATGTGATATACTTTGATTGTCACTGGGCTAAAGGAAAATCCTATATTGCATCTTAATTGCTGTGCTTAGATGTCGTTGTTGCAGCCTATGGCTTTAGTAGCCTGTGATGTAGATTCTGGTGGCTTTAGTTATATATGTCTGGCCATTAAAAGGTCATATGGGATCTGTTATGTTGGAGAGACTTAAATAATCCTATCATTAGATTTGGTAGGTTAAAAGTAAAGTCTGTAAAACTCAGCACTTGAGGGTGGGTTTTACTCCCTGTCTTTTTTGGGGTTTTTTCCATATGTAGTTTTAATTCCATGCTATTAACTCTTAGGAACCCAATGACAAATGTGAGGGATAGAGTGAGGCCCAGCTGTGAAAGATGGGGCAAGTCTAAAATGGTGGAGCAGGCAGGTCACAACTCATTGTTTCCAGCACAGCTCCCCTTCTCACTAGCCATTGATATCTGCCCCCACTCCCCTCCAAGATTGCACCTTTGCTTGAAAAAACCTCCCACTTTTTACTGCTGAAAGACTCCCTGTCTTCATGTAATCTCATTTTTCCATGAAACTTTCCTGTATTGATCATTAATCTCCTTACCTAGATGGCTCTACCAGTTCCCAAAACTGCCATTTTTCATGGTTTTTCTATATCGGTTGTAATGTTTGAGATTTCTGGAACAGGGACAATAGAGATGGGGTTCTCAAACTTGTGGTCATAACCCTTCAGGGATGCAAGGTTATTATGGGGGGTCATGAGCTGTCAGTCCCTTGAGGCATGCTGGTAAAGATGGTGGGAAGCCCTGGGGCAAGGGCGGGGGTGTCATCACAGTCTTGAAATATTTTCAGAGCGGATCCCAGCCAAAAAAGAAAAAGGTAACACATAGAAAGAATGAGAGCTTGGCAAGAAAGTATTGTGCTGTGTGGATTTTGCCATAATTCTACCAGCTTTCTAGCTGAACAGGATTTTGTACTAGACTGTGTGAGAGCACTGTGCCAAATACGATAACTTTTAGGGGAGTCTTAGCCATCCTCCTATGCTTAAAAACCTTTCTCCCAAACGGCTCATTATCTCCTCTACAGATCCATGGAAGGAGGTGGGCAGCCTCTGATCTTTAGTACTAAAAGGAAAGAGAGACACTTCACTTCTTTGCCTTTAGCTCTTGAGGAACTGTCTATACACAGACATTAGCCGAGCAGTGAATCTTTGAAAATTCAAGACAGATTGTGCCCAGTCTATATGTCTGTTTGGGGCTATGGGCAGTGGTTAAAGTAAGGGGGAATGCCATTCCTGGGTCCCATAAATTTCATAAATGTCATTCCTATGAGAAGGGGGCCCAGAGATTAGGTAGATTCTGGGGCCCATCAAATTATACTTTAACCCCTGGCTATGGGATTAGGTTTCTTTTAAAGTATAATAGAACTGAGCAAATCACTACTGAAAACACAAGCCTGTTTATTGCGGGGGGGAAACAATGCTTGGGGGCTTCTTCTCTCTCCAGCATAGCTTTGCTTACAAAATGTGCAGCAATGCTACGTAGCACTGAATCTGAAAGTGTGGTGCGGTGTGCCTTAAAGCTCAGGCTGAGGTGCCATCCGCTCATTTGGTTTGTCTTCCTTATCTTTCCACAAGGAAGCACAGACTGCTTCTGACAGCAGCAGTAAAAGGAGTGTGTGGATGTCACACGTGCACACATCCACAAGTGAGGAATGCTCCTTTCTAGCTTCTGGCAGGGCAACAGAAGATCAAAGCAGACAGTCTGGTCTGTTTATATCAGGGGTTCTCAAACTGGGGGTTGTGACCCCAAAGCAGGTCATAGAGTTATTATGGAGAGTGGTCGTGAGCTGTCATCCTCCTCCCGCATGCCAGAAAGGGTGGCTTATCATGGAGGGAGCTCATCACTGTTTTGGGGAGGATGGGAGGGTTACACAGCCTGAAGTATTTGGAAAGGGGCCCCAGCAAAAAAGTTTGAGAACCCCTGGTTTATATGATCTTAAAAGTTTCTCCCTGGACATGGTTTGGTATCTTATTTGTCAATTATTTGTGGGTTGCTACTCTGCAAGAATACTCATCAGTCTGTGTGTTAGTTTAAATATAAAAACCAAACTTTTGTTTTAATTTTATACCTTTTATTCAGTATTTCTACAAGTGAGGGAAAACTTTCCTCTTTAAAATAAATACGGTTTCTGCTGTGTAATGCTGTATCATTCTACTATGCTTCTTTCTGAGCTTCATTAACCTGCCACTCTCCTACTGGGAAAGATGGTAATTTGTGTCTGTAATCCGCTTAAAGCACTGCTAGCATGTCAGATAGATTAAAGTTAAACATTCAGTGATAATTTTTAAAAATGATATGGTTACATAAGAACACAGGCGTAGCATTACAATAGGAAATAAATGAAATAAAAGACGACAAAAACCAGTTCAGTTTTACTCTGCAATAGTCTGTTGTACTTGCATCATGTTGTGTCAAATGTTTCTAGTCTGTCTCCACTTTTACAGCCTCCTTTCATATGCGACTGGCATGGCAGTCCTTGGGGGCGGGCAGGTCCCAGGGCGAATCGTCCTGTGCAGCCCCCTCTGTCCAAATGCCGCTGAAGGCAGTGCGAGCACCACCAAACTGGACAGACCTAGTGGCTGGCCGCACTAAAATTCCTTCCCTACTTTGTAAATCACTACCAACCTTTTCACTTGAAACTATTAAGAGCCCAACTCCTCTGAAGTCACTGGTCCTTTGGTGTTGACTTAAGTTTAAGCAGAATCGGGCCATAGGTTATGTGACTTGAACATTCTGGGTCTATTTTAATATAACCATTCCTGGTACAATTGAAGTAAAATGCTCTTTCTAATTTCAATTTAAAGATGGCAAACCATTAAATGACCATAACTCCCTAAATGTTTTTTAGAAGCCACTGCTAGCAGCCCCAAAATCCCTTCAGAGAATGCTACTAAAATTGCAATGCTACATTTCAGATGTACATAGCTGATTCCTTATCCAGAGCTGCCTGGCAATGTGAAAATACGGTAACGGAATAAGAACATGACAGAAATCTAGAAAACAAAGATAAAAGAAGACTCAACCAAGCCAATTACAAGCTAGTTTCAAGGCAGAGGCTGAAAACAGTCGGAGAATAAACCATACATGCTCACATCTGTCATTCTGTTAGCATGGCCCCATGCCAGGGAAGAAGACTCATCTGCCTCTCAAGAATATTGGAACTATAGAGAGAAGCTGAGCATCCTAGATAAGCTTTATAGAAAGGCAGTTTCTGGATTTAATACCACTGCAGACCATACCATGAACGTATCTCCTGGGATGGTGTCATTTTGTGATGGTTTAGATTAACTCTGAAATTGCTTTATTGCTAGTGTGACTGAGAGAAAATATACTGTGGCTATTGCTTCTCCCATTCCTGATTGTGCATCCACATACTTTGGTCGGAAGTATTTATAATTCCTACTTGTCACAGATGTGGTAGTCTGGACCACTGTCAGTCCGTATTTGCATCTTTAAAAATAATTTCTCCACTTGCAATCCAGCTTGGGATCCAATGTGTATGCCATGGAACAGGGGCAATTGGGAATTAAAGGGTACAGATAGAAGCAGTTCTACAACAAGTGACTCCTCAATTAACATTTGTAAAGTGCAGCAAAATCCCCAAAGCAAAAGTATTGTAGAATTACAAAGTCTCTAACCTCTCTCCACCATTGGTAGTTCACTGTGATATCAGCTGTGGTATCAGGCTGGCTTTTTTTCAGACAAAGTGATGGTTGTTATCAAACAAGGCTAATGTAGTTTGAAAGTATTTATTGAATCCGTCTCAACATTCAGCAAGGGATTTAAAAGATCTTGTGCTACACCAGCCCACCTGATTGGGTTTCTGAAAAATGCTTTTCATCAAACCATTAAGACATCCTGGAGCATGGTTTTTATTGATCCACGTAAGAAACACCTCAGGTGCGCTGAGGCAGCTTTGTTTCTTGAGTCACCCATAAACATATTAAAGGAGGGGAAAAACCACTCTGAAGTGCCTTACTTTTGCTATATAATGGTTATTACAGTTTTTAAATAGATACTTAATTTAAAACAATTATTTTATCCTGAGCTTCTCAAATCTCTGTTCACCGAGAAGAGAGGGGATGGAAAGGCAAGGAAAAAATCAAGACCCCATATTCCTCCCTAATTTAGTATAATGAACCCTGGACAAACAGTGCCCACTTATTAGAGATCACCGATGTACAATTAGATCCTCGCTGGTAGACTGTTCTTAGTTTTCATTGTATTTACAATATTTTTAATAATTTAATATTCATCAGCCCCCCCATTTTATTTGTCTTTACATTAGTCCTGTGAGGAGCTGTTAGTAAATAAGACTGAGCTGTTGAAACAATATGAGTCAGAATACAACTCCAGTCCAAGTTCTGTCGTCTCCTTGGCTGCTATCTACAGCAGCTCCAACAGGGATTCTTAGGTGCCATTAACATTTAATTTTATCCCAGGGGAAGTTAAAATGTGGTGTGCCCGTATTGTCACTGATGGGCGTGGAGAGTTTTGTGGCATGTTTTCTCAGTGAAACTGCTGTACTTAGTGGCACTTCTTAGGTTGAGACACTTCCATTTAATTCTGTTAATTTTTTTTAAAAACTTTAAATCTCAGCTCTCAGTGGACTCAGAATCTCTCTAACAAAAAGTCACCCTTTATTTAAAAATAACAATGGGCCTATAAGGAAAGGATTTGCTGATTGATTTCCTTGGGTATTTCACTTATCTAGATACACTGTTGCTGTGTGTGGCTATAAAAATGTAGGTATGACATCACTTCAGAGGCCCAGTCAGAACATGGCTGTGGGTAATGCAAGTTCAAAAGCGCATAACAAACTTCATGGAGCTGAGCTTCTTTGTGAAATTAAGTAGTGTGTCTGTACTACAGTGCATCCATCTAACTTGAGGGGTGATTTTTAATATGATTTAATGAAGCACTCCAAACCCTTTATTTTAGTTTGAGTTGGCTTATTCAAGTTTAGCTAAGGTTGATGAGGGACAGATTTAAAATAAGGCAGAAGCCATTCTTAAACTAAAAAAGAGGTCCCATACCAATACCAAAGCGGTTTTGAACAGAATTAAGTAAATAAGTTTAAAATCAAATCTTAAGTTAAACCAATCAAAGATTCTTGTGTAGAGCAGGTCTAAGAAATGATCTTAGGTCACTTCAGGTCTTTACAACATGTTCTGGTATAGCCTTAAGCTGAAGAAATGCCAGATTTTGATTGGCTGGCGTTGGTTTTTTTAGTGCAGATTTTTCATACGAGGGGAAAGTAATCTGATACTCAATTAATATTTAAAAAGATCCCCTGGGCACATGCTTTATAAATTTATTATACTCCCAAGCATCAAAGTAAAATTTTAATCATTTGAATTGTGAATTGCATTAAACTAGGTTATATTCATTCTCAGACAAAACTCCCAAACATTTATGTATATTTCAGCAGAGCATTTGATAGTTCTTTGGGATTCTGTAAAAATCAATGCTACAGTAGAACAAATTCATGAAGTAACCACAAGATCAACTGAATCTATTTTTACTGATTCCAGCAATTTATAAAGGACCTTCACAGCTTCTCCTTTCGCTTAGATCCAAAATATGATATGACATTACTGTAGCTGTAAGTAACATACAATGTGTGAGTCTACACCTAAATGAAAGAAAGTGAGATGTTATTTGCCATATAGCAATGATGGTTCATTCTGCTCAGAGGAGGGGTGTGGCGGGGAGATGGTTTCTCCTAAATGTCATTTGTAAATACTTAAAGAAATAAAGCTCCGTGAGGTCAACATCGTATATGAATAGCTCCAGAGGGGTAGCCCTCTTAGTCTAGTTCAGCAAAACAAACAAGGAGTCCTGTGGCACCTTTAAAGACTAACAAAAATAAATAAATGAAATAAATTTTAGTCTTTAAAAGTGCCACAGGATTCCTCTTTTGTTACATCTGCATAATGCCCTACTTTGAATGCATTGTGAAGCACAAGGGGAAAAGTAATGAGCGTCTGTCTCCCAAGAAAGGATGATGTCAGTGTTTCACATTTGGAAGTGTGTCAAAATATTTTTAATTTTTTCTTTTTTTTTATGAGATTTTGTGTGTCTGTTCATAGTGTTGGTCTAACTCGGGGTAGAAAAAAATAGATTTTTTTAAAAATAAAAGAACCCGTTTTATATATCAATTTGATTTTCTCTATTTAAACATAGGTTTAGCATTTAAAAATAAACCTTTGTCAATTTCAAGTTTCACAGTAAATCTATGTTCAGGCTTAGTGTATTATAATTAGTAAAATAAGGTGCGTGAGGTACTATCTATTATTGGGTCATCTTCTGTTGGTGAGGAAGACGAATTTTCTGGTGTGCACAGAGTTCTTCAGGTCTACTATAATCTAGTAAAATCATTTAAATTATTTTTAAAAAATATAAAGCAGTACATATTTGCTGACAAGCTTTAAATAAAGCCAGACCACTAAACTTGTGAAAATCACTGACTAATCATTTGGAACCAGGGTTTGCAAACTGCTAACCCATCTTTTCAAAGCAGAAGCCTCTACTGCAGGTACAGTGAGAATGTTTTCTGTATTTCAGTTTATTCAACTATTTAATGATTTGTTCAATGTCTCGTTCATTCAAAATTAAAAAGTCTGTTAGAAGTTGAAAATACATGAAAATGTGTTTTTCACTAACAATCCACGAATAAAAAGTAGATATGAGAGAATGTCTACTACTTCTAAAATACTGAACACGGTGACCAGAAACAATCACTTCAGTTCTCGAACTGAAGGTAATACTTCCTTTATTTATTAAATTACTTGATTTTAAATGCAAAACATGTTCTGATTAACCTTTTCTTATGTATCCAGCATAGTTATAGTATATCATATAACTCGTTAAAAGAAACATTTTAAAATGCTGCTTTTGTTGATTTTTAATTTAGATTTCCAGCAAAATAGAGGTGACACAAATCACAAGTAAACAATTAATCATCTAATAAATAAGAAACGTATAATTTACCATTTTCTTTAGCTTTTTTAAAGAATAAAATATAAGCATATAATGAAGCAAAACAAATTACAAAAATGTAATTAAAAGAATAAAAAAAATCATTGTTTGCAAAACCTGAAGGTGTAAAAAACCCTGAAGTAATAAAGGTCCTGCAGTGTATTAATTAGTAAAGTGACTAAACCAATAAATAAATGAGAACATAGTCTGATTACCACGCACTAATAGATGCTAATCTGCACAGGTATTAAATTGTTTCATGTGAGACCACAAATATATGTATGTGCATGTGTGTGCGCATGTGCATGCACCTATTCTAAGCATCTGTACAGAACATACAACATTGTGTTCCGATTTTTCCAAGATGTTATTGTAAAGAAGTTATTAAAGTCATTTGTCCTGGCTAAGCCTTATACATAGAAACTTGTTTCTCCCCCCCCTTCCCCCCCAGTTTTGGCAATATTTAAAATGTGCTTTCTCTTTCCTGAAGCTGAGGTAGAATATTCATGAAGTAGGAAAGACTTAAGGCTGACTCAGCATTAATAAGGGGGAGAAGCAGCATAAAATATGAATGAAAATAGGAAGATCAAAGGGAAATTTTAAAAAAGCTAATTAGCAGGCATTCTGCACATTGCAATTAGGGTCTTTAAATCCTGAGGATGCTCTATTGTGAAATCTTGTATGTGCGTAAATTCACATTACCCATTCATCACCTCATTCAATTATAAAGGAAAAACTGTTGTGGAAGATTAGTTTCTAACCCAATTATTCTAATGCTTTTGAAAAAATTCTTCACATCCATATTGGTGCTGTGCTTTTCAAAAGTACCTCTGTTTGAGATCTCTTTTAGGGAACTGATTTTCAGAGAAATTACTCTCTCCAGAAATCAGACCCCCCCTTTAGGTGTTTCAAGTTATGCATCTAAAAATACTAGTCACTTAAGAAACTATGTATATTTCCAGTGATTATGGACTATGTAAAGTAAAAACTTTAAACCATGTGTTTAACTAGTTTGTTGCCATTTCTTCCTTACAGAAACCTGTTCCTACAGGAATAAGTCCATCAGAAGGCCCTCGAGCGGGTGGGACCATGCTTACAATCACTGGTTACAATCTAGAAACTGGTTCCCGGAAAGATGTTAATGTTTCTCTCGGTGATGTGCCCTGCAACATGTACGTATGCAGCACTTACCTGTTCATAATATTGACTTCTGTTTTGCTAGCACCAACCAAGATCAGGATGCATCTATGATATGTTTTGTGCAGATATGTTTTGAGGAGATACCCCTACTCCAAACAGCTTACCATCACTAAATAGAGAAAGGGATAGATCACAGAAGCAGAGCTATTGTAGTGATGGTTTCTGAACATCATGTTAGTGCTGTGATTTTGTTTGTTCATTGATATTTGGGTAGCTTTTCTATTTTTCTGTTTATTCTGTGTATCACAGGAGACAGATGGGGGGGAGGATGAAACGTAGGAGGACATCAGTTATAAGGAGACAGTAGGGGAATGAGGCAGGAAGAGGCAGTCTTCTAATTTTTTATGAAGTTTTGCCCTTATTAAAACTTGTCACTTTGTGACCCTAATACACTGTAGTACAATGCCTTCCCTGACCCTCCCACCACTTCCTGGCCACGTAGCTATGAAGGTAAGCTGCAGAGAAGAGCCAGCCAGAGAATCTAGCAGGTCTGAATAGTTGCAGAAGCAGCCAAAGCAGGAACCTTCAGACAGTCAGAGAACTTTCTATAGTTTTGAGTGGACTTCTCTACCCAGGATTGATTGCCTGTTTGCTCCATTCCTCTCCTCACAGTCCACTCTACCTCACCTCTCTTAGTCTCTTCTCCACTGACCCATCACCCTCGCCACTCTTCCTTTTCATTCCCCAGCCCCCCTTTTTTTCCTTTTTTCCATTTAGTTGATCCCCTTCTAACTAGACTCAACCAAAAATCCCCAAAATTTTGGAATTAAAATGTTTGCAGCCATTGTAACCTTCAGGTGGGCTAAATTCATTTAGTTGCCCTTCTCCAGTGCCCCACAGAAATCAATCCCAACCCCTATGGGGAAAGCAGCTGGAGACCCAGGATCCAGTCTGTACAGGACTCACGGCGAAGCTTGCTCAGAGCTACTCACACATTAAAATACTACTAAAAACAAACATAACAATGAACTTTATTAACTACTAACTAAATGAACCTTATCCTAAGAAAACAAACTACAATTAACCAAGAACAATCCCTTGCATGAAAGAAACCCAAGAGTCCCAAAGTCTGTGTGGAGTTCACCCAACTCTCAGCTACAGTCTCTGTTCCAGTGTGGAAGCTTGAGTGGCAAGAAATCGCTGTCCTCTTCTGTCTTTGCTGGGATCCTCTGTAGCATTCCATGCAGACTTTCTCTTCTCTGCAACCAGCCCTCAGTCCCATATGCATGTCTGCAAGGTCTGTCGCAAATGACTCCTTTACATGGAGAAAACATCTTGTTCACTCCTGGCTCAGCTCCTCTCCAGAACACTGAGCACATGTCTCCCCTCAAGGCAGCTCCTGCCTGCTGTCTGCTCAGGCTGCTGCTCTCCAGTCATCTCACTGACAACATCCCATCACACCAGCAGGGTACACTGTGGAGTATGCTCAAATTGCTACCACTCCCTGCTTCTGGAAGTTTCCAGTTGTGGGTCGCTAATCAGCCCAACAACAGTAACCCACCCTCAGCAGGTCTCTCAGAGATAGCCTTTCAGGCATATGGGTTACACCATCACTTTGTTCACTGGGTTTGTGTTCTCCTCTGCCTGCCTCCCTTGTCTATTTAGGTTGTAAACTCTTTGGGACAGGGACTATCTACTACCATTTGTTGACTGCGTAGCCCAATGGTTGGCTATGGGGCACTACTGTAATTAAGATGATGATTAATAATAATACTAGTAATTTGACCCTTGTTTTCCCCTTTTCTTTCCCTTTCCATTTTCAGCACTGATTTTGGTGAACAAATAGTCTGCATCACAGGACCACGTGACAGAACTGGAGAGGTTCAAGTATTTGTGCGACATGGAGCCACAGAGAACGTTATACAAAATCTACTGTTTATATATAGTGAAAATCCTACTGTCACTAAATTCTTTCCAAAAAATAGCTTCAGCAGGTAGTGCAATGTTTCTATTTTAACTATGTTCATTCTTAATAGATTAGAATGTATGGTAGTGTTTTTCCATATGAAACCATTTAAATAAAGCCATTATACTGTATCTGTGCAGAAAGTTTAAATATATGAGCTTGTACATTTTTTCCCAAACCACTGCTGATACATTTTAATAATATATTCTGTGTACCTCAAAACTTTAATAATACCCCTTTCAAGACTAAATCTTGAAATCAGAAAAACAACAAGCTTCTTTTAAAATATAGATTTCTTAAGAGAAAAAGAAAAGAGCTTGACATTCTCCTTAAATATGTCCCAAACTACACTGGGTTTACTTTAATTTTTAAAATGAATTTTATTCCCATTAAAGCAAAATCATTACCTGCAGATAACATAAAGCTGTCAAAATGTCTGTGTCCACCCATTTCTGAAACATGGCTTGCTCAGCTTTTTATAAGCATTGGTATGATGGAAATAATAGAATAAATTATGATTTGCAGGCTTTGTTCCAGTGGGGCAAGTAGTAGTTGGTTAAAAAACACAATTCTATGTGTGTGTGTTGCTAGTCTCTGAAAATTCAGTTCTTTCTGAAAAGAGAAATACCAATTTCATAAACATAAAACCAAGCAGTAAATCCCATCATGACACTGAACAATTTGACAATATACCCATATATGTCTACAATGTACCTGTGTAGATGTTCTCCCAGAATATTCCTTATTCCAAGGCCTGGGGACAAAAATTGTCGCCTTTACTTCTGGGTCTCTTAATATCTTAGTGCTTCTTAATATCTTAGGCTATATCTACACTTAAAAAGTTAAGTCAACTCTGTTAAGAAGACAGCCGCCGGCGCTCCACAGACAGGGGAACCTCCGGAGATCCCCGTCCACGGAGTGCCAGCGGGTGTCTTCTCCGGCGCTCCGTGGACAGGGGATCCCGAGCGGTTCTTTCTGAAAAGAGAAATACCGATTTCGTAAACATAAAACCAAGCAGGAAATCCCATCATGACACTGAACAATTTGACAATATACCCATAGATGTCTACAATTTACCTGTGTAGATGTTCTCCCAGAATATTCCTTATTCCAAGAATAATCCCGAGTGGTTCCCCTGTCCAGGGAGCGCTGGGGAAGAAGCCCTTGTCCCTGAGCCGCGGCTCCCTTCCCCCAGCCCTAGGTCAATTTAAGGAATTAAGTCGACCTAGGGCGTCCACACCGGTGTTCTGTCGACTTAATAAGGTCGACTTACACCTTAAATCGACCTAACAGGTGGTAGTTAAGTCAATTTAAGGACACCATTAAGTCAACTTAGTGGAAGTCCAGTGTGGACCTGGAGTAATTTATATCAACTTAAGTTGACCTAAATTGCGAGTGTAGAAATAGCCGTGTTGCCTGGTAGAGCACAGTGTGGTATCCCTATAACCTGGGAGATCAGAGGGAAAAATCGCTAACTTAAATGCTGTCACTTTCTGCCAAAAAAAAACAACATGAGAAGGTGACCAGAACAAGATCATAAAAGCAAAGTCAATTGTGACTTCGGTTTGTGAAACTGTTACCAAGTTGCTTAAACATATACTTTAACATAAAATAAAGGAATAGCTTGAGATTATTGCCATTTAAGAGATAAATAGGACAGTAGATCTATTTTTCTTTTTGCTTGGTGCAGCACTTTCTAAAATCCAGAGGTGTCGTTGTCGTTGGGCTGGCAGGGCGCCAGCCCCAGGTAGAAAAGCCTGAGCCCCGAATCTATCCCGGGACCCAGGAACCCAGAAAACTCCAGCGGAACGCGTGTTCCGCTCTGCCCTGCCCTTCAGGCAGGCTGCTGCTCAGCTGGGAGCAGCGGCCGCTAGCCGGGGCTGGGGAGTTTTCAAATCTCCTGCCATGAGCATGCTCCGAAAGAGCACGTTCAGGGCAGGAGCGGCCTCCTGGCCAGCCCAACGCCGGACGCCCCTGCAGCTCTCCGGCCACGTAAGCTCGGGGGCCGGGCGGGTGAGTGCTGGGGAGCTGGGACCGGGAAGGCTGGGCGGTCTGGGGAGCTGATGGGGGACAGGCAAGCCGGGAAGCCAATGGGAAACTGGGGGGTTGGAAAACTGGGGGGCCGGGGAGCCAATGGGAAACTGGGGGTTGGGGAACGGGGAACGGGCAGGCTGGGAAGCTAATGGGGAACTGGGGGCTCGGGGAACGGGAGCCGGTGGTGACCGGGAGGGTCGAGGCGTTGCAGCCGGCGAGCCGGGGGCAGGGAGCTGCCGGGTAGCGGAGATCGGGGGCCTGGAGAGTGCCCAGGCCAGAGAGGACTCAGGTTTGGGGTTTCTAAAGGGGACAGGGGGTGTGGGGAGTGTTCCCCTGGGGGGCCCGGCCAGCTCGCTGCCTGCCTGGTCCCAGCATGAAGATGGGAGCCAGGCTATGGTTGCTCGCCTCCCCTGCGACCTTGGGGATGCAAGCAGCCCTTACTTTCTCTTCTTTCTTTCCTTTTCTTCTTCTTCCTTTTTTTCTTCCTTTTTAAAAAAAACCCAACATTTAAAAATTCATTTTAATTAAAAACCTTTTTAAAAGGTTTTTTAAAATCCTTTCTAAAATTAAATTTCAATTAAAAGTAATTCAAATTCAATTAATTAAAATAAACCCAATCAATTGTAATTACAATCGTTTTAATTAAATTAATTAATTTTAACTTTTAATTAAATAAACTGGTGGCCCTTCATGGTTTTAAAATCTGTATTTTGGTCTCTCAACCAAAAAGGTTGGTAACTACTGATTTATAATGCAAAATTTGAAGTGTGTTCACTTGCTTATTCTTTCTTTCTAATGATACTGCTATATTGGGGGGAAAAAAAGAGTCCTGTGGGGTCTAGGGGTGTGGCCTAGCTGGGGGTGGGGCTAACGAGGGTGGGCTGGGGGTCAGAGCCCTGGATCTTTTTGCTATCCAGCAACGCCCCTGGTAAAATCAATCTAATTTTCCTCTTTATAGTCAGTCACTCTAGGGATTCTCAAAACTTTTGATAAAATGGACCTAATTTTAAAAGATTATTTTGTGGAACACCTTTCCCCCCAGTCAAAATTATTGGGATCATTGGTGGGTGGCAATTTACACTATGTCCTTTTCCTAATTTTAATGTATCTTCATATTCTTTAAATTCTACTTAGCAACAGGAGGCAACAAGAAGAGCCAGTACTATGTGACTTCTATACTTTTCTATATAGGTTCTAATATTGCACTCCTCATTACAGTATCAGAGCCAGCTTCCAGTAATGCCGTAAGCAACATGTGCTCTCATTCTCTCTCTTGGGAGAGAAGTGTTTGCAATGGAGTGTCTTGTTTTGGTATGGGCTCTTTTTTCAGTTCACTTTCAAATCAGCTATCTTTCATCCATGAGTTGATCTCATCCAAGCACTGGGTCATCTTGGTGGGAACCACTACCCACAGAGTTAGTTTTTCTTGTTTGTTTGTGTAGTGTTCCTCTTTCTCCCAAGAGTGATAAAAGTTGAGGAAAAACTTTTTTTTTAAATAATTTTAAAATGTGAATATAAAAATAATGAATAGGCAATGGGGTTTAGAACAAGTATATCACTTTAAAATTTTATATCCGTATTTGGTTTTACTGGAAATTCTTACTTTGGATACCTAACTGTTGTATAACCCCTGCCTTCACAGTTGTGCAAAAAATATTTTAAGTGGAAGAAGTCCTAGATGGGAAAATAAGCTAGTGTGTGGTTGTAGAACTTTATTGATGGTTTGATTTGTCTGTTTTTCTCAGTGGAGGGAGAAATATTACTATAACAGGCGCTGGATTTGATATCATCCAGAGTTTCTCCATACTTGTATCTGCTGTTGTTTCTGGACCTTCTGGAAGCAAGAAGATGCAAATACACAGTCTGGACTCCAAAGAGGTAATCATTTTCATTTTTGTGTCAGGCACTCTGTCTTCTGCAGTGTGGTGTGTAAAGAGGCCCTGGTCCCAAAGCCCATTGAAATCTGTCCACTGATGTCAGTGGGTTTTGGATTAAACAAATCTTCAGATACATAAAACTTGTCAGTATTCGTACTTTTTCAGCTGCAAACTAGGGCCCTGGTTCTTCCATCTTTATTATGTTGATTAATATCTTACAATGTAAGCAAGTCCCCTTGATTTCAAAGAGATAAAGAGTAAGGTACTATTCAATATCGGTTGTAGAACTGAGCCCTGAACAGGACAACTGAAATTCTTTGGTTAGTCCAAAGTGGAATCATTTATCCTATCCCCTCTCTTCTGATTTGTAGATATTTGAACAGTATTGGACCCAAATCCAAACCACCCTTTCTCCTGGCCTTGCAAAATCAAAACCCATTCAATCTGGTTTTATACAGCCAAATAAGTTCCTACTCTCTTTGCCTCTCTTTGGCATATTCTTCCTGTAGTGTGTGCATATCCTTATACATGGAAACTGAAAACTGCTCTTCTAGTATCAGATGCTAAGTAGACACCTTCACTACAAATAAATGCAAAATTTCAACCCATATCTGAGGAAGACAACAGTTGATCACTTGATGAAGAAGCTAAAAATGGTTTTCTGACATGGACATGCTTCAAAATTTGGGGGAAAAAATTGAACTTTTCCCCCTATCGTCTATTTTCTGTCCTAATTTAAAATACAGAATTTAATTCTTAAGAATCTATATAATATTTCAAGCAAGGAGTCTGGTGGCACTTTTAAAGACCAACAAATTTATTTATCACATTTGTTAGTCTTTAAAAGTGCCACCAGATTTCTTGTTTGTTTTTCTGAGCTAGACTAACACAGCTACTTCTTTCGACCTATCCAATATTTGTGTTCTTTTTTTGTAAGACAGCATCCATGTGATTCACTTTTTCTAATCTGTAAACTTTTCAGACTATGGCAAATCCAGATTTCTCCCCCACTTCTCAAATTCCTGGGAAATAATAAAAATGTGCATCTTTCCTAGTATATGTACTGGAAACACTGCTCCTAGCAGATGAAGTTCTGCTGTATTAGACTTACACTACACTCCTGAAAAACTTTTCCTTAGCAAAACCCTGTTTTAATATTTTCAAGTGTTTGTCCCCATATACATATTAATTCAGATGTATAAAAAGCATCTATTTGGACGCACTCTAATTGTGGTCTGTCAATCATTTGCTTAGTGTTTAGCTCACTTTATTATTTTATTTTCATTTGTTTATATTATGGAACTATTCAAAATATACTGCATGTTGTAAAGTCACATTTATAATGAAAGAGACTGAGAAGATTCTGTCATAGGAAGTCATAAAGATAGATGCTTGGCTTTTGTGCTGTGATTTATGTTACTGCTTGGTTGAAAAGGGATCCTAGAGTATATTTGTATAATTGTACTTTTTAAATGGATCAAGGAACACATAGTGCAAAGGACTGGGGATGGGATGAAATAGCTATAGATATAAATTATACTTTTAGAATCCAGACTTTTTCATGCGTTTGGTGCCTTAGAAATAAATATTCAATGTGATTTGAAGGTAAGGTTTGTTGTGAGTTAAGGTGACTAGTTGGTTGGTGCTTAATGTAATTTGTTCATAAATGATACTGAGCATTTATATTAAACTTACCTCTTCAAGGCATAAATAACAGAGAAGTGTTGTGCCCAAGATTGCAGATGAGTCAAAGATAGTTTGCATTAAAGTCAATCCTGTTCTCTCCACATTAAACTGCCTTCATAAATTTCAGATACTGATACAAACTTTCTTCCAAGTTTGGGAGTGTTCAGACCGTTGGGTTTTGCTTTGGTTCTGAGAGCTAACCCACACTGAAACAATTATTTATTTTTGTCCAGTGATTTATTTATTTATTTATTTATTTATTTGCTTTTACAAAAGTGTCTGAGATTCCTTGCCTTTTTATTTAATCTGTTTGTCATGGAGACTCTGCCTTTTTTTTTAGGTAATAAATGTTCAGCAGCAAATAACATGATCTAATCAAACCCCAAAATGTTTTGTTTGTTTTTTAGTTTGAAGGAAAAAAAATATCAAAAATCAATGACACAACAATCATCTTCTCTTCTCCACCAATATTGGAGGATCCAGAAAACTTTATAATAACCACAATTATTAAAATGGATGGTTACAGTTTGGTTCTAAGCACTAAGAACAATGATACCTTTAAATATGTTGCGGATCCAACATTTGAAAACTTCACAGATGGCATCAAAAAACAAGTCAACAAACTTATTCATGCAAAGGTAAGTTTGACAAGATATGGCTGTTTGTAGTTTTATCATTATAATTATACAGATGAGAGATTCTCCTTTCATCCTTGGAAATCTCATGCTGCCCTTCACTGCTGGAGTCTGGAATTTCAAAATTTGTTGTGTTCTCATAGAATTAATAGATTTCCTCTGTCTATAAAAGCTTGGGGGCATTTTTTTCTTCTCCCTTCACATCGATGTCAGTGCCACATCTTTTGTTGAAAATGAATTGTACAAAAGACTGTGTAACATGTGGATTGTTTCCCTCCTGACTTTGTAGTTAAAATGACTTAGCCTTATATTTTTTGTTTAGGGCAGTAATCTGAACAAAGCCATGACAATAGAGGAGGCTGAAGCTTTCGTGGGTGCAGAACCCTGCAACATAAAAACACTGACTGAAAAGGACTTATATTGTGAACCACCAGAAGTACAACCTCAACCAAAGAGAAAGCAGAAGAGGGATACAATCAATAATCTGCCTGAATTCATTGTATGTCACTTTTCCTGCATGTTGTCTTTAATAACATGTATGTAGAGAGGATGGTATAGTGTGTGTTTGTTACACTGATACAGTTGCTTCCTATTTGCATGCGTTTATTCTTCAATAGCGCATTTGTTAAAGGAAACTATCTTGTGACTCCACTACCAAGTTCTGCCTGCTATCTATAAAAGGATTGCAGATAAATAGAGTGTTGCAAAATGCTGATTTCCAATTTTAATAAGGGGTCCAGTCCTAGGCACACTCATAATTAGTCAGAGGGTTTTCTATCTTGACTAGTCCCATTGCAGTTAAACACTGTTCTGGGTAGTAAGTGCTTATAGGATTGGGCCTTAATTCCTTTGTATTTCCTTTTATGTAATAAGGGCCAAATTACCTGATGGAATAAACAGGTGCTATTCTTTTAATTCATTAACGTCAATGGAACTATACCAATTTATGCCAGCAGAAAATTTGTGTCTGAATATTTACTGTTTCTGTTCAGCAGTTGGGACTAGAAATTCTATAGCTTACAAAGATTACTAGGAAACTTAAGCACAGCAACTAAATTATTGAATCACATTCTAGCTACAATTTTTTGAGGCAGTTATAAGTGTGTATTTAATTATTTAGGTGAAATTTGGCCTCAGAGAATGGATCCTCGGAAGGGTGGAATATGACACACGTGTGAGTGACATACCACTGGGTGTGATTTTGCCATCTGTAATTGTTCCTATGGTGGCCATTATCATCATTTCTATCTATTGTTACAGGTAAGATGTGCTCCTTTACTCATCTCATGCTATTGCACTTTTAAAGACTAACAAATTTATTTATCACAAACTTTCATGAACACAACCCCACTTCATCAGATGTATGAAATAGAAAATGTAGCATGTCAGTTGTAAATATATACATACAGAGAAGGGTTGGTCACAAGGTCAATTCAAATAGTTCCAGGGGGTTCGACTGCTAGCCTCTCTCTGCAAAGTAAACAAGCTATTTTGATTCAAACTGTGGAAGAGGAAAAGCAAGAGCTGTAAGCAGAAGTTGAGAATGCTAATAAAAGGGAAATCACCTTTTATAATGACTTAGTCATGAAGAGTTCTATTCAAATTCAGTGTGAAGGTATCTAGTTTGCATATGAATTCTAATTCTTCAGTTTCACATTCTAATCTGTTTTTAAAGGTTTTTTGCTGAAGTACTGTAGTAACTAGCATGTATTTGACAGAAAGTTTGGACGTTGTTAAAGGGTAAAGAGGAAAAGAAATAGTCTTCCTCTGATCTCTGTCTTTCCATTCAATGCAGTTCCAAAATGCTTTACTTTTACAGCTGATAACTTTTCAAAATCTTACCTTTATTCTTTAAAGGCGAAAAAGCCGACAAGCAGAACGTGAATATGAAAAAATCAAGTCGCAGCTTGAAGGTTTGGAAGAAAGTGTCAGAGATAGGTGCAAAAAGGAATTCACAGGTATGATTGATGTTTGATTTCTGATGGACCTTAATGAGAAATCCTGAGATGGGCTAAAACGACTGCAGTGTCTTACTTAAACTGTCTCCTGTGAGTAACTACAAGCCAATATAACTTCTCTTGATTGCAGACATGGATATACAGTACAAATGCTTCTGACAGTTACATATGGAGGCATAAATAAGATGAGATAGAGTGAAGGAGATTAAAGGAGACAGATGGATTTTTAGGGTAAAGATAAAATAAGCACAAGGAATTAAATCAGCAAATGGAAATAGAAACTAGGTTTTTTAAATCATCTCTATTGAGAAACTGCCTGTGGTCTGACAAGTCATCTTTTTCACAATAAGTAACTATAGTCTATTTATGGTAAAATATATTACACATTTCATTTTTAAAAAATTATAATGTTAGGGAATTGATAGGCTATGAATGTGTGACGATAGATGCTGAAATATCTTTTAAGTCTGGGAAAATCATAGAGAAGAAGCAAATTTACCTCTTTGTAATGAGAAATCATGGAACCTGATTTGAGGAACTGTCGTAGTGCATTCTTTATTGTGACTAAAGAGACATCACCCAAGGGAAATCCAGTGGGAGCTATGAGTGCTCAGTACATCTGAATATCAGGCTACATATTCTGGTGTTTAATTCAGACACCCATCTTTGAAAACCTTGGCCCAAGTGATTTCCTTGAGCTGTCATATCGCTATCTAAAATACACTGCCTAATTGTTTACAATGAAATAACTTCTCTTTGCCTCTATAACAACACATGTTTTTCCCCTAAAGATAAATGCCTTGTTTCTGATTAATAGAGATGAGATAAAAAGGTCTTGACTGAATCTGAATTTGTCTTAGATTTAATTTAGGGAATTCAGGGTTAAGGTTTAGAATTAACTCTATAGATAATATGATAAGATTTCTGCCATCTTGAGTAGTAGAAATCTCACAAAATCGACTTTTACCCTGAGATTTCTGCCATTAGAGTTGAAATCTTTTCAAAATAGTTTTTCCCATGTAACTTAAGTCACATCTGGAAAATGGACCTGTTCCAATTTTGTACCTTATCCAATACCAAATCTCTGTAGAAACCATTTGGATTGAGGGATTCAACTTCAAAGGCGAACTTTGCGAGGCTGAAGATCAAGGTTCCAGTTTGGAACCGTTTCTGTTTATCAGTCTCCCTCACCAGCTGGTCTTTGTAATCCCTCTTCTTTTCTGCCCGTAGTTTCTCCTTCTCAGTTTCTGGAAAGTGAAGCTGCCCATCCCCTGCCAGAACTCTGAGGGATGCAGTGAGTCCTGCTGCCTACTAGAGTGTGGGGTTAATCTCCTCCTCCAGGACAGCTGCACATGGGCACAATGGGATACACTAATAACACCTATTAGAGACAGTCTAGCTCATAAGATACATGTAGTCTTGACTAAGAGTAAAATAAGACAATTAAATTGAGAGTAGTTTCTAGATTTGCATAATAATAATGACACATGTAGGAGGAGGAGTCTGCCAGAATGCATCAGAGCAGTCATAGTAAAGATGGTGGTGAGTAGGGTAGAACAACACACACAACATGAAGCTTGAAACCATAAGATGTTTTCTTTCTTAAAATTGGCTGAGTGTTACAGAATAAAGAGCACCAGAATAAATTAAGCAGTCCATAAAAATAGCACAGCTGACAGACCATTATGTTAATTAATATCGTATTCTAGTCAATCAGCAATATCAGGCAACTGGAAAGTCTCTAGCTGAAATAACCACTTTGTTGAAAGGTGACCTCTTCGTTGCTTTCCGTGTCAAGAACTTGAAAGCTTTTAGGTGTCTCAGAAGTGTTTTTATAATTTTCAGTTAACTATTTTACCTTCTTCCTTCCTGCCCTTCTCCTACTAAAATGATTATTCTTTATACTTCCTGGAACTTTGCTCCTTAGCTGAATATTTCCACTATCACAAAAAGAAAAGGGAACTTTCACAATGACATGGACTCAAAGGAATAGAAAATATATCAATAGAAGAAAAGAAATTGACCACTATATCTTTTTTTCCCTTTGCTGCTGTTGTGTTTGTGTGTTATAAGAAGAGCCGTTTTCGTAATAATTACAGATCCTACAGTAAAGTGACATTCCTCCACTTATGACATTACAATATCTGTGACAGAAAATGTGGTGGTGGTGGTAGTGGTAGTGGAAGAGATGATGATTACTAGCATATGTAGTATGATGCTGTGTAGGAGTCCCAGTTATCAATCAATACCCACTTGTGCCTAGGCACTGTATAAACTCAAAACAAAGAGATGGTCCCTTCCCCAGTCTAGGTGACTGTAGGTACATCTTCACTGTGACGGCCAGTCTCAGAACCCAGGGAGACTGACTTAGGTTCGTGTTATTGTACTAAAAATAGCCGTGTAGACATTCAGGTTCTTGCTGGAGCTTGGGCTCTGAAGCACACTCATTTCCTAGGTTTCATATGTCTGCGTGGCTATTTTTAGTGCCTTAGCACAAACCCTGGGAGCCCAAGTCTGTAGACCAGGCTCTGTGACATGTCATAGGCTCCAGATTGGTGTGTAGACATACCTTGTAATCTTTCAAAGACAGCGGCACTAAGTCAGTGTCTCAACAGGATCATTTGGGAAGAAACTCTAGGTTGTAGGGAGCATGCTTTGGTTACTGGTGAACATGGTAAGGAAAAAGTGGAATGGATGTGGAAGGGGAAAGAGTGCCAAATACATATGATCACTTTTTTCCCTAGTATAAAATGCTCTCATTGTCAGATGAAAGCAAAAGTACTGTGTTTTCTAAAACTCACTCTAAAACTAGAAATATTGTATGTTCTAGATCTAATGATAGAGATGGAAGATCAGACCAATGATATCAGTGAAGCAGGAATTCCTGTGCTGGACTATAAAATGTACACAGACAGAGTCTTTTTCTTGCCTTCAAAAGATGGAGAGAAAGATGTAATGATTACTGGGAAATTGGATATTCCAGAGGCTAGACAGCAAACCGTGGAGCAGGCTCTGAATCAGTTTTCCAATCTACTGAATAGCAAATCATTTCTCATCAATGTGAGTACTGAAGTGAAAGTCTCTTTGCACTTACCTGTATTTTTCAGAAAAGAAAAGCCTTTTTGCCTGTTATGTACGTACATGTAGAGTGGCACATGGGAGATGAAACAGGTGCCTAACCTTCAGCTCTAAAGTCTATATTCTGTCACCTAAAAAAGTGGCCCGATTTCAAGAGTGATGAGCACCTAGCTGCTCCCACGGAAGTGTAAAGTGCTTGGGACTCTTGAAAAATGAGGCTGCTTTTTTAGGCTGAATACAGACTGAAGAGCTGTTTTTTTAAGAATGACCTTGATGCTTGTTACTTGAAAATAGCATCACAGTATGAGGTAGAGCAAAGTATGTTCCAATGCTTACAATTCATTTATTTAGCTTGCAGTTCTTTTCATTGAAGTGGAAGTATTTGTTTCAGTTTTTTCTGTGATTTTTTTTTTTTTTTTTGAAAGGAGGGGAGGGCTGTCATTTTCCAAACTTACAGTGCAGCATGTTTTTAAATGAGAACATCCTTCATTAAATATTAGTTCATACTTTAGTGAAGACATAGAGGTATTAGTTGTTAGGCCTGAAGACAGTGTTTTCAAAACTCTGTCTCTCACATGGGGGTGAGGTTTGTGCTTATTTATATGTAGTTTGTTCAAAACTTAGTGTTTTTTTCATGCTGTACTTAGAAGACTAACATTAAGACAATAAATGTTTTGGAGTTTTTTCCACCTCTTTCAGTGCTAGGTATGTTTTGAGCTGCTCTTGAAACTTGTCATAAATCATTTCAGACTCAAAGCTAACTCTGCTTTTTCTCTCTTAGTTTATTCACACATTGGAGAAACAGAGGGAGTTCTCTGCCCGAGAAAAAGTATATTTTGCATCTTTGTTGACTGTTGCTTTACATGGAAAGCTAGAATACTATACTGACATCATGAGGACATTGTTCTTGGAGCTGATGGAGCAGTATGTTGTGGCCAAAAATCCAAAGCTGATGCTCAGAAGGTCTGAATGACTGTCTTGTTCTCCTTTGAGAAGTCCTTTGGCAACATTTTAAATTTATAGTGTGTTTTTTTTCAGTCTGTGTGTATTGTGCTATAGACTGTCTAGAAATCATGATGAGATGATGTGCCTGGTCCCATTAGGGAACAAAAGTGGATAGGAGGGTTGTTTTTTTTTTTTTTTTAAGAGTGACTAAAGACATTTGTCCTGTCCAAATAATTAAATTTAGAGTTAGAAACAAACTATCCATGAAGAAAATTCAGTACTGAAATTATGCCTCTGACCTAATTTTATATCAAATTATCTAGCATTCACACCACATTGTCTCCATAATAAAGCAATTTTCTGATATATCTTCTTCAGTTAAATAGGTCTGATTTTTTTACTCCTAAATACACTATAAAATTTCATCTTTACTCTGTATATTTTATTGCATTTAGTTTGTTCCCCAGTTACTGAAGTACAGATTTCTTTAAAGCACTCATTTTTATAATATGGAAATAAACTTCTGATTTTGAATAAATGAAATCTACCTTTCAGTGAGAGTAATGAGCTGAAAGGATCTAAGAGTGCTGAGCAGTGCAAAGCATTATCTAATGCAAAGGCACACTTTAAAGAACCTATGGTAAATTATTGCATTAGGACAAGTGCTGTTAATGTAAAAATATTTTATTTCAGGCAACACTTGAAAAAACAATTGCCTTCTTGTCTGTAAACATACTCTATATGCATGTCTTTTAGATCAGAAACTGTTGTGGAGAGGATGTTGTCTAATTGGATGGCTATTTGTTTATATCAGTATCTCAAGGTAAGGGGTGGAAGCTATGCATACACTTCTCCTTCATGAAGTAGTTATACTTATGGCATTGATCAGACATTCCGTTTCTGATTTTTGTTTTTTCTCTTGAACAGGACAATGCTGGGGAGCCTTTGTATAAATTGTTCAAGGCTATCAAACACCAGGTGGAAAAAGGTCCAGTGGATGCTGTGCTGATGAAAGCCAAATACACACTGAATGACACAGGATTACTGGGAGATGACGTAGAATATACACAACTGGTAAGCAGCTCATCTGCTCAGAGTCATTAAGTTATATGAAAACTTTGCCTCTGGAACACTGTGAAATGGAAGTTTATATCAGCATAGCCTTTCTGTAGCAATAACGAGAGCCAAGAAATGTGGGAGGCAGGTAAAGAGCTAAGAACTGCTTTGAAGCAAGTCCCCAGGTCTGAGCACACCCAACCTCTGAAGAAGTTTGAGGCAAACTCCATGAATCCAATTCTCTCACACAACTATTTTATAGTGGTTTAATTCTATTGCCTTCGGTGGAGTTACTCCTGATTTATACCAGTATCAGTGAGAAACAATCAGACCCTATGAATTGTCCCTCACTCTAGTGGCCACTTTAGGCACCTAAAGATGGACATAACAATCTAAATCTGGTCATCTGTTTTTAAGACTCTTGGCCTATTGTTTTAGCTTATGGTCTAATAAATGTACATAATGCTCAGAATTGTCCTTGGAAGAGCTACACAGGATTTTCTTTGCCTTGAAAGTCACTCTGGTGTGATTATTCTGGCTTTACTATTGACAAAGCAGCTTTTTCCATTCGGCTTTGAGTGTGAGACATATCAGTGACATATCTGTGATGTGGATGAAACCTACTAAAAAGATATATTAAGTGTTGGTTAAAAGCACATGTCTGATACATCTCAAAAAGATTTGGGTGGGAGGGCAACATAGGAAGTTTGCTTTATGAATTGTTCTTACACTCAACCTACAGCAACTGTGCTTTCACAGATTGCTTGGGGGTAGGAGACAAATGGATAAAGGGAAAAATGTAAACTTTTAAGCTTAGTGAGGCTAGAAGTTAACAGATTTTTCTTAGATTTTCCTAAGATTTTTCTTCATAGATTTTGTTTAGATTTTTTTTAAAAGATTTTTAGTGTCTAATTTACCTAGAAGATAAGATTTTTCTTTTTTAAGGCAAAAGGTATGCAGTGGATCTAATTTACCTAGATTTTCTTATAGCATTTGATACAGTTCCACATGGGAATTATTAACTAAATTGGAAAAAATGGAAATTAATATGAAAATTGAAAGATGGATAAACTGATTAAAGGGGAGACTGGAGTGGGTCATACTGAAAGGTGAACCATCAGGCTGAAGGGAAGTTACTAGTGGAGTTCCTTGGGGATTGGTCTTGGGACCAATTTTATTTAACCTTTTTATTGCTGACCTTGGCACAAAAAGTGGAAATGTTCTAATATAGTTTGCGGTTGACACAAAGTTGGGAGGTATTGCCAATGCAGTGAAGAACTGGGATATCCTACAAGAAGATTTGGCTGACCTTGTAAACTGGAGTAACAAAAACAGGAAGAAATTTAATAATAGAAAGTGCAAGTTCATGAATTTAGGGACAAATAACAGGAATTTTTGCTATAAGTTTGGAACTCAACAATTGGAAGTGACAGAAGAGGAGAAGGACCTAGGAGTATTAATTGATTACAGGATGACTGAGCTGCCAAAGTGATGTGGCTGTGAAAAAGATAATGTGGTCCTAAGATGCATCAGAGTAAATATTTCCAGTAGAGATAAGGAGATGTTAGTACTGTTATACAAGGTGCTTTAGTGAGAACTCATCTGGAATGCTTTGTGCATTTCTGGTCTCCATGTTTAAGAAAGATGAAATCAAACTGGAACAGGTGCGGAAAAGGGCTACAAGGTTGATCCGAGGGGTGGAAAACCTGCATGTGAGAGGAGACTCAAAGAGCCTGACTCGTTTAGCCTAACCAAAGGAAGGCTGAGGGGAGATATGATTGCTCTGTATAAATACGTCAGAGGAATAAATATCAGGGAGGAAGAGGAATTATTTAAATTCAGCACCAGTGTGCACTTAAGAACAAATGGATATAAACTGGCCATCAGGAAGTTTAGATTTGAAATTAGATGCAGGTTTTTAACCATCAGTGGAGTGAAGTTCTGGAATAGCCTTCCAATGGGACTAATGGGGGCAAAAAATCTAGCTGGCTTCAAAAGTGAGCTGGATAAATTTATAGAGGGGATGGTATGATGGGACTTCAATGACTCAATCATAGGTTAGGCATCCATTGCAGGAGTGGGAGGGAGGTTCTGTGACCTGCATTGTGCAGGAGGTCAGACTACATGATCATAGTGATCCCTTTTGACCTTAAAATCTGTGTATAATGAACAAGATATTTCTGACTTACTGCAGTAATTCTTCTAAATTAGTATCAATTAAGACTTATGAATGCAACATCAGAGAGATGTGTTCAATGCAATAGAATCTGAGCCAAATTTTAAAAAAATGCTCATAGATATATATTGTGAACATTAGACCAGATATCATCGTAGTCTCTAATTGTATGTATAACAAAGAAACCTACCACACAAAAAAGTGGGTTAATGTTGCTATGCAGTACCAGTTTATATGTCTGCCTTATGATAAAAAAATATTGTTGTATTAATTATACCAGCATCTAAGTTTGGGTAAAAATTTATGGAACACTTGCTGCCTGAGGTAGATAAAGGCAAATTTTAATTTGCAATCATCTGCCTGAAACCAAAAGAGGAACTTTTGCACATGGGATTTATCCAATTTACTATAATTATTTTTGTTTAAAAAGTGGTATGTTTTTCATCAAATGTTACACTGAAACATTACATTTTCACCTGACATCAAAATAATATATAATTAACTTAATAAATATGGAAGGGAAAAAGAAATACAATTAGCCTGTAAGTTCTGTCTCGGGGCAATGAAAATGCATTTCATTTGACTGCATTGCAGCCTAGTTTAACTACATAAAATAATACACAAAGTTTGTGGATCATTTGACCAAGGCCACATCTGAGAGAGGGGGAAGTTCTACTAGCCAATTAAAGGGGAAGGAAGCCATATCTAGACATTATAGTGCATACCTGTAGCAGAGTCCAAGAAGATTCCAAGATTTTTGCACCACCTTGACCGTTGGAGGTCAGGCATCCTCTATAAAGGGTGAGACCCCAGTCCCTGCTTTTTCTCCCTTCCTGGACATTCTCCTTTCCTTTTGTTTTACCTGGACTAAGATTATAATTTCTATACTGTGGGAACATTTAAAATTCATTCTGGGTTTAGAGATATTCCAAGAGCTTTTCTCCAGTATAAATAAAATGGAGGGAATACCAGTGGAACCAGTGATATCTTGAAGACCAGAATAAAGTGTGTAGGTGTGCCCTCTAATTGTGGGTTATTATGATGAGTAGTAAATACTCTTCTTTGAGTCAAGTGGTACACACATGGTAGATGGCTCAGGTATTTTAATTCTTGCTGGACTCTGTTTAAAACTTTCCTTTAGTAAGTATTGACTTCTCTGTAAAGGTGTCATTAAATATCTATTCTGCACCTTTTCTCTTTTGTCATAATGGAAAGAATGGGCTGGAATCTAAAATAGCCAGATGGATAATAGTGAAGAGCTCTGCAGATAATCTACATTGCCATTGCAAGCATACACTGCATGGTGGTGAGATTCACAATGAATCTTAAGAACGGCCTTGATTTTAATCATCCAGAAAAACAGAGATTGGAATTGATTTTTTTTTTAATAACCATGCACAATTTTTTCTTTCATAGACAGTAAATGTACTTGTACATGTACATGATGGGGGCACTGATTCTGTACCTGTGAAAGTGCTGAGCTGTGATACTATTTCTCAAGTAAAGGAAAAGATAATAGACCAAGTTTACCGAAATCTGCCTTGTTCACAATGGCCGAAAGCCGACAGTGTTGTTCTTGGTAGGTAGTTATTTTTGTTGCTGTTGTAATAACAGGGAAAATAATAATGTGATGCTCTTTTCTGTCCTGACATGTTTCCGTAAAAGTGATTATTGAAAAGAAAAGAATCATTCAAAGGTTTTTTAACTGTTATTCTGAATCCAACACTAAGCATGATTTTCTAGTACTTGCTATAGCATGAAATAGTCTGTCCTTGTTATAAAATTCCTAGCTTTCATTCTGTGTCCAGTCTCAAAAAGTGCACAGAGCACATTAATTACTCTCAGAAAAAGCCCTATTACCAGAACCAATGAAGTATTGTTTCTTCAGATGCTGATTCATGTGACAATGATTAACATGAATAATTAATTGATGTAAAAGTAAGAACAAACATTTTCAGAAGTGACTTGTGATTTTGGGTCTGTCAGTTTTCGGTTGCCCAACTGGAGGCAATATGTAAAGACCTGATTTTCAGAAAGCATGGAGCACCCATTCTGAGGCCTCTTTAAGTTGTCTCTGCTAGGGCACCCCAAAGACCGACACCTCCAAAATCACTAGTCACTTCTGAAAATGTTACCTTTGATATTTTAAAATCCTCCTGCTGCCTGATGAAAAACTATGGAAAGTAGTTTTGTAACATGTCCATAATGCCATCTGTTAAGGGAGATAAAGTACTGTTTATTTTCCCCTACCCCTTTGGTTCATTTGCCTGAAAAAAGATTTTTTTAAATCTTTTCCATAGGAAATCCCCATCCTCTGTTTGGGACATCACAGAAATCCTACAATAACTAACTGTGGTGTCCTAAAACAAGGATTTTGACTTCAAGTGGAAAACCAACCAAAAAAAATCACATGACTTCTTAAGCCAAACTTACACAATGTTCCCTAATAAGAAACAAAAGGGAAAACAAGTGTTTTAAAATAAAACAAGTTTTGTAATATTCATTGGCTATTTAAATGGAAACACATTAATAGTGTACTGTCTTGGCTGCGCATGGATAAAACCAGTTTCTTTTCTCATTTTAATTACTCCATAGAGTGGCGTCCAGGTTCTACTGCCCAGATCCTCTCCGATTTGGATTTAACATGCCAAAGAGATGGCAGATGGAAACGTATCAATACTCTAATGCATTATAATGTAAGAAGCTTTGCTGATATCATATTGTTTTTCAGTAATAAATAGACTTTTATTAGTTTTTAGAGAAGGTTGGCCTGTACTATGTAATAAGGGGACTAGAAAACATAGCTCTGTTACTTTCTAATTCTAAAAAATGAGAACATATCTATTAAATTCAGTGCTCTCCCTGGTTTCTTGTCCATGAATGAATATAATTCCAAATTGGCCTATGAGTTTTTACAAGCTCTCTGAGGATGTGCTATACCCTATACTTCCGTACCTCTCAGCTATCCCAGATTTTGTGTGATTGTCCTGCTTTAAAGTCCCCGGTCTCCATTGAAGCAACTCCTGTCCCAAAGGAATGGCTGAGCTCAGCTCTTCTTTCTGGGCACTGCTGTCTGGCCCTTGGTACACAGGGTCACAGCAGCACTCTGGTTTGGCCAGGCCCACCCATCACGGAGGGGGGCAGCCGTGCGATATCTGAGTGAGTAGCACTGCAATCCTCTGGCTGGGTCACAATGCCCTTCACTCACTGACAGGTACCAGGGGCTGGTCTCAATGCCCAGAATGGGAAGCTGAGCCCAGTCAGCTCCTCAAAACAGGAGGCACAAGAGCTGCCACCGCTGTGAGATGAGTTCAGGACAGGCTTGCTCCACAACTCCCCCTCTGGGCCTCCCATTCATTAGAGGCAGCACCCAACTCTTCTGGGTCTCCCAGCCCGCAGGCACAACACCCAACCCGCTCATTCTGCCGTTGTAAATGTTGGCAGATCTGTATTTCTGATGTCTTACCTACCTACCCTTCTGCTCACTCCACCCTTCCAGTTTTGGATGTTGCTTCTCTGCCCCATTCCTACAAATCTCTCCAGCAGACAGTTGCCTGTTCTTTGTTCTCCTCTGGGTATTTCTTCATTTGTCTCTCTGCCTGCTTCACTGACATAGTTTAAGAACCTTGAGGTGGAACAAAGGCACTGTTTTAAAAGGACATCTTGCTCTGTTTTACCCCCTGTATAAGTCCCTGGTGCACCTAGTCAAGCATTCAGTCTTCACATAACTTTTCAGATTACGTATGAAATATGGGAGGAAATAATTGGCAGGGTTGGGGGAAGAGCATTGAAATTCTTGTTTATATAATCTGTCTAGGTTTCGTGCTGCATGCATTGTCATGGGTATTTAAGCACCTATGATCCCCTTTTTAATTTTCCTCTTTACACTATTTAGCCCTTAACTGACAAATATAGCCTGTAAGTTAAGTAGTCCAGGACAACTCCCTAAGAAGGCAGGTAGCCGGGCTCCTTAAAGGGCCCACATAAACAGTTTGAGAGCCACTGAACTCACAGATGCGCTTCCGACATGATTATCAGCTCAGGATGGAAGCTTCCATGTGCCCTCTATCCCTTCTATCCAAGGGGGGTACTGGGGATGAAGAACCTGATAGAGTTCAATATGTGCGCAACACCTCTCAAGATCTAGGCCCTAACTAAGTAAAAAAATTGGTCGGTATCTTAAAAAGCCTGCTTAGGTGGAGAAAGATTCCACAAGAGTGAGGTTCAAAACTGCTTCTCTCAGTAATGTTACGTGGAATAATTTTCTTCTTCGTGTTCTTGAAGGTCCGAGACGGTGCCACACTTATCTTGTCAAAAATGGGAATTTCCCAGCAGCCAGAGGATAATCAGCAAGATCTCCCCGGGGAAAGTAAGTACAATGGGGTATCTTTATATCCCCAAAGGAGTAAAAGACAAAATGCATGAATTGACCATGATGATTACCCTATCTTATTTGCCTAGGGTGACACTAGAAATTTCCTACCTGGTGTAATGTCTTCCTAATTCAGGGCGCTCCTCTTCTGTACATCTTGTGCGCTATAGTTATAAGAGCCTCAAGTAATGGGGCTTTCATTGCTGCCCTTATGTGACTGTTCCCCAACTTACTGAAATTCACTGTCAGGAAACTTCTGGGAATTTGCCTAAATTGTCTTTCTTTTAACTGCATTACTTCTAGTTATACTCTGTCTTCCATTGTGTACTTCTCAAGTACTATATTCTCCCTCCATCCTTGGGATTTATAAGCTTCAGATATTTGCAAACTGTTGAGGCTCTTTCAATGTTCCCAATACTAGCACCACCAGCCGCTCTGTTTTCACTTAGATTCAATGTATGTAGCTTGACTTTCCTCAGAAGTCAATCATTTCAACCCCTTGATTATTCTGTTGTTGTTCTCTGAACTCAGTCCAAATTGTCTGTACCTTCCTTGGAATGCATTGCTCAGCATTTAATTTAGGGTTGCAGGTCACGCGCACTAAAGACATACTGGGAGGGATCGTTTACTTCTCTGCTCCGTAACATGATAATTTGTTCATACAACCCAAAATTACACTATTTTGGTTTGGTTTTTTTGTTTGGTTTTTCCACATCCTAGTTGCCTAGCAAACACATGTAGGTCCCTTTCTGCTGTTACCTTGGGTTCTTCTCAAAATTCCTACTGCCTGGTTTCTTCCTACCATTGAGTGGATGTCAGATAACTTTTCGCCAAATATGTTAACGTTGGGGTTTTTTTAATTTGTTTCACTTTACTATTTTCTGCCCACTTTCCTAATTTCTTTAGATTGTATTATTATTATTCTTTAGGTCCTATTATTCCATTCTTTTCACTGGAGTTTTCAACTTCATTCATGTGATTTAGTAATTACTTCATTTCATGTAATTTAGGAATTACACTATTTGGTTCTTTACTCCTTCTTTCAGATCATTTATGCAGATGTTACATAAAGTTAGTTCTAACACTTCTGCCCACTAGACACCTCCCCTCACCTCAGTGTATGGGCCTTTTGCTTACAGCCTTAAAAGAGAGTTTTCATTCCATGTGATATTATTCCTAACCAAGCCACTTTTATCTGAATTTTCAAGTAAGACTTCATGAGACAGTATCAAACATCTTTCTAAAGTTCAGTGTGTTATATTGGCTGCGTTCCTTTTCTTCCACTTATTTTGTCATTTTAGTTCCTTTCCCTCTCCATGCAAAAATTTACTGAATTTTGCTTGGCAGCATTGACTCTTTGTAAACATATGCTCTTTATTCTGCACGGTCTGTTATTCTGCAGATATTCAGCATCTTTTTTTTTCCTCATCTTCCGTTATTTCACGAGGGCTAAAAGTTAGATTCATGTGATGGTAATTTCCAGGATCATTCTTCCTTTGTGTTCTGAACAGATTTGAAATGTTTCTGTGACTGTTGCTGAATTCTAAACCCTGTACTTCAATAAATAGTTTTTAATTTCTTAAGCAGATCTGTTGATCTTAGTTTGACCACACAACGCTTAAAAGCTATTAAATATAATGGAATGGAAATATGTATATCTTTCTGGGGGATTGCTAATAGCTATCTGCTGGTGGCTTTGAAGTACATTGCTATTTAATAAAAGTTTGCCAGGCTGCTATTTTATTCATGTTGAGGCTGGCCAGAGCATCAGTCCAAGCAGAGCAACATGCAGTTAGTTTTTACTCTCTTCCTTTTGGGACTCTTACTCAAATATTTTTTCAATGTTCCTAGAAGACTCTTCCAAGAGTATTAAGCATAATATGGTATTTATTTTTAATTCTTAAATATGGAGGAGTAGATGTTAAGCCTTTTTGGATCAGCATTCCCCAACTTGCAGTTTACGTTGGCAAAAGGAAGAAGTATGAAATATTTGTTTTCCAAGCTAGAGGCAGAAGATGATACAGCCTGCACTTTTTTCTTTATGGCTGTGCTTTTGCATCCAAAAGAGTTGTTGATGAAGAAGCTGGCTGAGAACATATGGCCCATATTCCAAGATTAATTACTGAATCATACACATGTCACTCTAATTGGTAGAGGAAAGCAGACTTCTCCAGCTCATGCCTTTGTGGAGAGCTCAGTCATGTGAAGAAAAAGCTACTAGTGAAGTTTCAAATGGTGAAGTTACAGAATGGAGGCAGCCGTGATCTTCTTTCCACCCAACCCATGAAATAGCTTAGAGCAGAAACTGGGAAGGTGAAATCATTGTGATCTGAGGCCATCCATTCTCTGCCAAAGAAATAGGTTTTCCCAAAATAAAAATATAAATTCATGTCCATGTGTTCTAAAACCTGGCATTACTTCCTTTCAATTTTCCAGCTTTTAATAAGGAGAAATACTAGGAGGAGGGGTTGTTGTGATAAATTAAGCATGAAAGTTTTTCACCTGAGCAGATAGGATTGCAGTTATCTTGAATCAAAAATGAGAATGAGTTTAGTTGTGTACTAGCCTCTATTTCTGCACAAGACAGAACTGGGTAATTAGGCAAAACTGTCCATCTCTATTCATGACATACTCCAAATCAGACTATTAAGTGAGTTGCAGGTCAGAGTTATTTATCAGCCAATCTTTACAGGGCAGCTTGTACAGCACTTCCATCTACTGTGTCTGGCTCATGCTAGTGTAGAGGTTAGGAATCTATTACATGAGTCGGGGTAGGGGAGAGGGAGAGGGGGAGATTCTGTGGCCTGCATTGTGCAGGAGGTCAGACTAGAAAGCCAGTGGTTTTCAAACCATGGGTTGGGACCCAGTACTGGGTCGCAAACCCTGAAATACTGGGTTGTGATGCCCCTCGCTGCCACCACCAAAAGACTGGAATGCATTGCTGAAGAATGTAATTGTTGGGTGTGGGCATAAATGATTTTTTTTCAATTGGGTCATGAGGAAAAATGTTTGAAAATCACTGGACTAGATGATAATGGTCTCTTCTGACTTTAAAGTGTAAGAGTCTGAGTAATTAGTCCCTCATGCTCATGACTACTTAGTTATCCTGCAATTTGATTTTAAACAGGGAAAGGGAGAAATTTCAGAGGAGAAAGAAGAGGGTTTAGAGTAAAGCCTGAAGCCTCAGTTTTGTAAAAGGTATCTTGCTATTGAAATTTTGAGGCACATTGACCACCTTATTTGCAAAGGCAAGGAGTTACAGCCTCCTGTTATAAATTCTTTATTCAGTTCTTGGTTTATTACTGGTGAGAACTTAAAAAGTTACGGTTCTCTCATGAAAATCCTCCATTTACAAACCATTTTAATATATTTTGTTGCTCCATGTTCTGAATTTCTCTTAATCTTTCATGCAATTGTCCTTAGCAATGAAGAGGAAGCTTTGTATCTTAAAAGTTCATCTGCTTATCCTGGTAATGTCTGTGAAGCTTTAATTTTCCATGAAATGGTAATTATTTCACCAGCAACCAATTATAAAGTCATTAAATGAAAATGTGTCAAATTCAGTCCTAGTGTAGGTGGAGGTAACCCCTGTGAACTCAGTTGGGTTGTTCCTGTTTACTCTGAAGCTCAGTTTGGTCCTGTACTGCTAAGAGAACATAGAGAGAAAACAGAGAAGTATGTGCATTAACCCAAACATCTGGTTTAGTTAAGGTAGAAAAATAGTTTTCATTTTAACTGCCTTTTGTCATCTATTTACAGAAGTAAATGACAGACAACATTGAAGCCCACCAGTAATTTTTGCTGAATTCTCTGATATTCTGCAAATTCTAAGATTTAGAAAATAATGAAATTCCGATCTCATTCCATTGTGCAATCATAGCTGATGCAATATAAAATGATAGGGGGGAAGAAAGCCATCTCCAGCAAAACAATAGCAATAGCAAAGACAAGAATGAATACTTTGTCACCCTCAGTGACATGTGAAATTCAAAGTCAAATTAAGACGATTTAAATGCCAAGTATTGATTTAAAAAAATTAAATATAATTAAATGGCAAAAATAATTGTAAAGGAACACTGGTTGCATAACTAATATCACACACAAGAATATATACATTCAGGTTCCAACAGCAGCATTAACTTGACCACACCATATGGAACAATTTTTCTTTCTGGCTTATACTATATTTCTGTTTGTTTTATAAAACATGCCATAAAATGCAGAGTTAGAGTAGCTGTTGGGAAACTTAATTTTGCATTTCCTAATTCTTTTCCACGATGAATCCTTAAGGTTCCATTAAAGTAATAGTGTGCATATGTTCTTGAATCAATGGAAGGTTGGAATAATGCAGTGGTGCATCAGGCCTATATGCATAACTGAGCATTTAAAACCAGTAATATCTTAAAAAACTCAGTTATGCTTCCCATAAAACCTGGAATTCAGTCCCATTGCACATATTATTTTGCATTACTGTTAAGTTTTATGCCTTAATATAATATATGTGTGCAGTGTAACTGATTTACAGCTGCTCTGGGAAGGATAATTTTGAATCACATTTATGCATTTAAATTCTCAGACATAATGGTGCATTAATAAAGTTTATTACACTGAGTTATAGTTCTCTTTTTTCAAGAAGGAGTTTGCACATTTAAATAATTGCACTATGTCAGTTTGACTTATATAACAAGAAATTCTCAGACACACTGAAATTTACATTTGAATGCTCGCATAGGATCTCACCTTAAAATATGAACAATACACTTTGTTGTATACTGATTAAACTAAATTAAGGTACATTTCCAGTTTTTCAGATATGGATCTCCATACTGTACTTGCAAAGATGACTGAACTTGAATTTCTTTCTCCTTGTGGTCCTCTCAGAGTGCAGTAGTCCTTTATTTCCTCTCTTTTACAGATAAAGGCTGGCCATATGTGAGCTCACTTTCTTGCTATGTAATATGCTATTTTTTTAAGATTATATTATCACAATTGCTGTTTCTAGGGCATGCACTTTTGGAAGATGAAAATAAGGTCTGGCATCTCGTTCGGCCAGCGGATGAAGTTGATGAAGGGAAATCTAAAAGAGGGAGTATGAAAGAAAAAGAACGAACCAAAGCTATTACAGAAATCTACCTGACAAGGCTTCTCTCTGTGAAGGTAGGCTTCACTATTAAAGTATTAGGCAGCTCTTTTAGGGAAGCTGATCAGCTTGTTTTGGGAGGTTCAAGTGATTAAAACACTGAGTTATTGGAGGGACGGAGGGGTGAGATAATATATTTTCTTGGACCAAATTCTGTTGGTGAGAGAGAAGCTTTTGAGCTTACACAGAGCTCTTCTTCAGTTCTGGGAAACGTACTTGGAGAGCAGGTCTACACGTAAAGCCTTCAGTGCAGCTGTAGCATTTTAAGGAAGATGCTCTACAGTGGTGCTCTCTATCACCATAGTTAATCCACCTTTCTGAGAGGCAGTAGCTATGGCAGTGGAAGAATTCTTCCATCAACATAGCACTGTCTACACTGGGGGTTAGGTTTGTATAACTGTCACTCGGGTGTGGATTTTTCGCACCCCGAGCAATGAAGTTATATCAGTGTTACTCTGTCCTGTAGATCAGACATCAGAGTGTCACAGCTAAATACAAAGTGAAACTGCTTGTTTAGCCTAAGTAGTTAGCACATATTTCAAGGAACCATTCAAGGTGAAGTGGCCCACTCAGGAGGAAGGAAAGCAGGGAAGGGAGGGAAGGGCAGCTGCGGGTAAGCTAACTCACTAACCCCCATCCCACAGCTGCCTTTCGTCCCCATCTGACATATGTGATTAAAAAATTGTGGTGTTACTTGGCTCTTTTTACTCGGTTGATGTGTAAAATTATGCTGATTTCTAAAACACTCTTACACTACTAATACAAGGTGTTCTGGAGTTGTAAGATTACAGCTGTGACCTACCATAGTTCTCGCTGTATCATAAAGATGAGCTGCAAAGCAGCTGTTACCAAGGATTTATCAGCTGATTGTATATGTGCAGGAAATTTACACTGCAAATATACTCATATATTAACACGCTTATCTTAGCAACTAGTTCCTCCCTTCAGTTATCTGCCAAGTCCAGAGTACATACTTCTGTGTTCACCAGCAATAATTATGAAATCATATCCCTTTTAAAACAGAACACAGGATTATTTTCCTGAACTCCCTTACTATTTCATCTGCTTGCAAGGACAATGTGTTGCAGGAGAAATCTGCCTTTGTCCTGGGCCTGACATCATGTGTCCTTGGTATTCCAGTCCAAGGCCTTTAATGATTATGATCAAAACACAAAGTGTTAGTGTAAAGTAGAGAAAAATTCTAAGATAACACAACATTGATAGTGCAGGCTGAATTTTAATATCATTTTTCTTTTTCTTTTTTTTTAATTCACTTTCAGGGTACACTTCAGCAATTTGTAGATAACTTTTTTCACAGTGTACTCAACTCAAATCATGTTGTGCCACCAGCTGTGAAATACTTCTTTGATTTTCTTGATGAGCAAGCAGAAAAACATGAGCTCAAAGATGAAGATACCATCCACATCTGGAAAACAAATAGGTAAGGCTCAAACAAAATAGTAATTAGACTGAAGAGAAACAGCAGTGTAATCACCAAAAATGCTGGTACTCTAAATACAGATCAAAGTGGAAAGGAAATAAATTTGTAATCCTGAGAATGGCTTTTATTGAAACAACATATTTACACTGATTAAAGGAGTTACCCGTAAGGCTAGAAAACGCAAAAATAGAGCTGAAGTTACTGCAAGTGTAGCTGTCTGTAAACTTCTGTTGTTTTATCTGTCATCTTTCCTCAGTGCACCCAGAGCTAGAGATTTCCTGTGGTCTCCGAGTTCTGAGCAATGAGAGGCAAAGTGACCTGTTAACCTTAGTATGAATAAAGGCCATACAAGTAACACATATATTCTCTAATTATATTAGTGTTTTCCCACCATGTTGGGGCATTCTGGGAAGCGTGATCATTCTTCTCCTCTCTTTCTATAAAAGTAAGAAACGGACATGCTTTTGTTTTTAAGCCTGGAAAGCAGACAATAAAATTGTTTCTGTAAGAGTTTAAATGCATAATTGAGATAAAATGCAGAAGATCAAATGCAAAGTTTGCATTTTAATTTCCTGGACTCTGTTTCCTGCATTATCTTCATTGTGTGAGAAAGTATGTTGGTCTCTTTTTGCTTGTTTCACAGTTTGCCACTTAGATTCTGGGTCAACATATTGAAAAATCCCCATTTTATCTTTGATGTTCACGTTCATGAAGTAGTGGATGCTTCCTTGTCAGTCATTGCACAGACTTTCATGGATGCCTGCACAAGAACAGAGCACAAATTGAGCAGGGTAAGTGACTTGCATTCCATACCATGACTATATTCATGATTGACAAGACATAAAGTGCTGCTTCACAGACAATATGCATAGTCAAAAGATACTGGATAGATCTTTATTTCCCCTTCCCACCTTAAGTTTATAACTCAGTTAGTGTCTGGTCATTTAACAGATTAGGTAAAAAATTGTATCTTACCTTGCCCAATGCCATTTATAAAGTGCATGAGACCAGTCTTATTCCCAAAGTTTTAGAGAAATCTAATTTAGGAACTAGTTTTTTCAGATCTTTCTTAATTCAAAAGGATTTTGTATCAGTTGTATAGATATATTTTTTAAACTGAGGACTGACATCTTACGAAAAACTTAATTCTCTTCACGATATAAATATTCCCATCTATAGGCTGAGGGAAATAATATCCAAAAGATGTTAAAAAGGGCATGAGCATATAAGTGTGTAAAGAGACGAGCCTTGTATATGGTATATGCTATTGTATTATGTGCAAGCCTTGTATGTGGTATAGTCTGTTGTATTATATACACTAACACTAAACCTGGAGGATAGAGTCTTCCTAGAAAATCAAAATCTGCCTGTTACATATTTTCCAGGATTCTCCAAGTAACAAACTGCTATACGCAAAAGAGATCTCTAACTATAAGAAAATGGTGGAAGAGTAAGTATATAGAGAAGTTTTTTTGTTTATTCTTGGTCACTTTGGTATAGGTATAGTAACAGTATTAACCATTGAAAATATTAACATTGGAGGGGAAAAGACCTAAATCTCAAACCCTAAAATTAAACAAATAAAATGCCATTGAAAGTGTTAAAATCATGGCATTTGTCCCTCCTATATTATCTGGTAAATGTTGAAAGGAAATATGATTGTGACCTTATGTATGCATATATAAGTTATTGGCAATACTTAACTTTAAATACCTTAATGAGAGAGAGAGAGTAAAGGTGTAACATTAACAGCTGCATTAGCCATGGTAAAGATGTTTTAGGGACATGGGGCTAGTCTTCACTGACAGTGGCAAATTCGCCACCATCAGATCGATCTTCCCAATCAATTGATTGGGTCTGTGAAGACCTGCTCAGCTGATCAGGAAGTCAATTGCTGAAGAACCCCCACTCCCCTCCCAGCAACTGGAGTAGCGCTAAGTCAAAGGGAGGGCATTTCCCTTCAACTCAGCACACTGAAGACACTACAGTGAGTAGGTCATAGGCAGCCGAAGGGAGATACACAAGGTCTTTTGAGTTCTTTGCGTAACTCCCTTCGATTGCCACAGAAATCCTGCCACGGTGTAGACCTGTCTTCAAAAGCTTCAAGATATAAGACTACAATCAGCTACCAGATATTTCTCTGTGTGGTAGGGCATTGCACAGTAGGGTGCAATGTGTTTTGTGATGTGCACCTTCCTCTGATGTGTTGGGCATAAATGATGAGGGGGTGACAGGATAGCTAAATGGACCATTGCTCTGTTGTAGAGCAACTCCTGTATTATTATTTGGAAACACGTTTAAAATAATTGCAAAATCAAAGCATATATTATCATTAAATTGCTAGTGCAGTTCATATTAATTGAAAGCCAGGGAGCAAACAGAATCTCCCTAAGGAGGGGACCCAGAACTCTCCCTCCTCTGCCCTGCACCCAGCACCCAAGCACATGCACACACCTGCTACCTCTGGCCCATTACCTTCACTTCCCCTCTGTTCAACCAGCTGTACACACACTCACTTCCTCCTGCATTGTCCCCACTCCCAGACCTGTGCTTTCCCCACCTCACACCCAGCCCTGAGCTCTTACCTAGAGAGGCAGTCGGGGAAGAGCACCATCCACACTGGGGCGAGACAGGTCTGGGAGCTCCGGACCCCATTTTTCCTTTTGTGTTTTCACTTCCTCAACAAACACCAAAAGCCTGTATCCAAACCCCACCCTCCTGGGCACTGGTGTTTCCCAGTAGTCCTTGTTTCACTTATTCCTGGGGACTGGGGGTGCCTGGTGACCAGGGGCACGGGAAGAACTGCAGAGGTGTTGGGGCCAAGCAAGGCATAGGGTTGCAGCACTTCTCAAATTTGGTATGGCTGTCCCTCCATCAAATTTCCAGCTCCAGTCAGGGTCCAAAGTGTGGTCCTTGATCCCCTGCTTCTGTCCACAGTGTGCCCAATTGAAAACTTGTGCTAATTTGTTGCAGTTACTACAAAGGTATTCGACAGATGGTGCAAGTGAGTGACCAGGATATGAATACCCATTTAGCAGAGATTTCCAGGGTAAGTGTGAAACAAGTATTCTTGCCTTGAAAATGTTCGTTTTCATTGTCTTCTCTGCATAGGTGCCACGTGCGTTAACATCTGATGAATAGCTATTGTTATAAAGTTATGGAAAATTTTGTAACTTAAGTTTATTTCAGTTCACAAAGGGCCTAGAATTAAAAGTATATATTGTTCCTATGTTTTCTTGTTCTTCTACTTTCCCCTTCATGGTGGATGCATAACTGATTTAAAAACTGTTTCTAGAGAGTAGTTATCAGTGGTTCACAATCAAGCTAGAAGGGCATAGCAATTCTGGGTCCAGTTTTGTTCAATATCTTTATCAATGATTTAGATAATGGCAGAGAGTACACTAAGTTTGCAGCTGATACTGGAAGGGATGCAAGTGTTTTGGAGGATAGAACTAAAATTCAAAATCATCAGGACAATCTGGAGAAATGGGCTGAAGTTCAATGAGGAAAAATGCAATAAGGACGAATACAAAGTACTCCACTTAGGAAGGAACAATAAGTTGCACGCACACATAATGGGCGATGACTCCCTAGGAAAGAGTACTGCAGAAAGAGATCTTGAGGTTGTAGTGGATCACAGACTAAATATGAGTCAACAGTGTCACACTGTTGCCAAAAAAGCAATCAGAAAATGTTGGGTTTGTTCACTCTTGAGAAGAGTGAGAGGGGGCATGCCAGTACATAAAAGGTGGTTACAGGTAGCAGGCTTTTTGACCTCTGAACATAGCATGGCCATTTTAGGTTGGACGTTAGGAGAAACTTCCTAATTTTCTGGGCAGTTAAGCACTGGAATAAATTACTTAGGAAGGTGGTAGACTCTCCATCATTCGAGATTTTTAGAGCAGGGTAGACAAAGATCTGTCAGAATGGTTTTGAACCGTGGTTTTCAAACTTAGTGTCGGGACCCAGTACTGAGTCACAGACTGGGTCGCAACACCCCCTGCTTCCACCACCCAAAGACTGGAACACATTGCTCAAAGGTGTAACTGTTGGGTCACCGGCATAAATGATTTTCTTCAACTGGGTCCCAAGAAAAAAAAGTTTGAAAACCACTGGTTTAGAACTTAGTCTTGCCATACATGTAAGTACTGAACTAGATAACTTCTTGAGGTCCCTTTCAGTGCTACGGTTCTAGGATTCTGAGTCTCTGACTCACACTTCATACACATGTAAACAGCATGTGACAATAAGATGTTCCACCTAAAACCACTGCATTGCTCTGGTTTCTGAGCTTAATAATCTTAGCCTCTTTAACTCATCAAAACATCTACTTTCCAAAGAAATAATAAAAGAACTTGAAATGTAGTTAATCTTAAGAAATCATTAAAGATGATTTAAAATTTTTATTTAGCATTTTTTCCCATCAAAAATGCTCTTTAATCAAAATCAGGTTTCTGCACGAGTGTACTGATTTTGACCAACTTTTGTTGATGCAAAAAAAAGAAAAAATTTGATTTTTTTTGAATTTTGTTTTCAAATTTATTTTTATATGAGATATAATCTAGGAACTGGAATGAATTATTTAGGTGGGCCCAAAAGAAAAATTTTGCAGAATTTTTGTTCTGTGGGAAATTTTAAATTTTGTTCCAAATTGTAATGACAGCAAAACTAAAAAGTTCTGACTAGCCAGAGGAGTCATATATAAGGGAGAAAGAATGGGCATGGTTCTCCATTTTCTTGAATCTGCAATAGTCATTTACACTTGTAGCAGCATTTCTCTCCATGTCCTGTGCACGGGTAAATATGTCTGTACTGGCGTATAAAGGCAATGGAGAATTAAATCAAACGTATTAGATTAAATGTTTTTTTCTGTTGTTGTAACATGTTCTTTAGAGGAGGTAAAGGTGCTATATTTTGAAGAAAAACATAGTGTAAAATTCTTTTCTATATGATGTTTAAGGCTCTGAGTCCATCATAGAGCCCACGGATTCCTTGATTTTAGGTGACCTCCATGACATTAGTCCCAGCCGGCGGTGCTCCAGGCCTCCGTGATTTATTGTACATTGCCCACAATCTTTCCATGACTTTTAATAAAATACTGTTGAGAAAAACCTTTGCCTTCTGATGAGTTAGAAGCCCTCCCGCCTTTCTGATTTGAATGATTCTTTTAAGTGCTCCAAAGCTTGAAGAATTTCACCTTTGCTGTAACTTACTGTGAATTGTTTCAAACGGATAAAAAAAGGATGTCATATGCACGTGGCACTGACAGAATCAATCTGCAGTACCTTGAGCGCTGTCGGGGCTGTGTTTGAGCCGGTACACACCGGTATGGGGTCCTGGCACCTATTTTTCCCTGGCAGGCCCTGCTGTTCAGCTACGGGCCGTGGTCAGCAGGGGAAAGAAGTGGGTCTCCCTTCCCCCGCTGACCCCAGCCCCCACCTGGACAGCAGGGCTGGCAGGGGGCAGGAGCGGCAGCCGCAGGCCAGAATCCAGCCCACCAGGAGCTGGAATCCGGCCCGCGGAGGCCTGGGAGCTGCGGCCATCTGCAGCGTTTTCATATCTCCCGCCCTGAGCATGCTCAGATGCGTGGCTCAGGGCAGGAGCAGCCTGGTCAGGGAGCGACTCTGGCCCCCCCACAGCTCTGGCCAGGTAAGGGGGGAAGCAGTCTGGGGGGGTCGGCGAACCGGTGGGCGGGCGGGTGGGGAAGGGGCCCTGAGGGGGGCGAGAGGAATGGGGAAGGGACCAGAGAGAGCTGAGAAGAGGGGGTAGGGGCAGGGGGGGCTGAGAGGGAAGGGGAAGGGGTGGGGTGGATGAGAGGAGCAGGGAGGGGGGCTGAGAGGGAAGGGGAAGCAGTGGGGTGGATGAGAGGAGCGGGGAAGGGGGCAGGGGGCAAGAGGAGTGGGGAAGGGGCTGTGGGGGTGAGAGGAGTGGGGAGGGGGCCCAGGAGGTTGGGGAACCAAGAGGAGCGGGGAAGGAGACTGGGGGGTCAGGGAAGGGGCGGGGCAGCAGCCAGGGTGGGGAGGGGGGTTTGGAGAGGCCCGGGGGGCAGCGGTGGTGGAGGCTCCTGACACCCCCCCACCCCCCACCGCTCCTCCCAGCGTACTGGTACCTTCTCTTCTCTTCTCTTCTCTTCTCTTCTCTTCTCTTCTCTTCTCTTCTCTTTTTTATTTTTAAAGAAAGCAAGCACTGAGCACTATATAGATTTTAATTGTGTGTTTCACCAGTGTGTGCCCAGATAGTTAGCAGATGTCTGAGCCTAAATCTGTGAGTTGACTAATACCGTAACTCAAAATATTTTTCCACTTCCTGTGTTTGGGAGAAGTGTGTGCTGGCTGAAAAAGCTGCAGCAGGAAAATTTTGACATGGGAGTACTGAAAATTATCAGACAAGATTTCTAATCCACCTTCTCTCTTCCATCCCCATCCAGTCTCCTTCTGAAGCTTGAGGACTCCAAGCTTGAGTCTGGAGAAAGGATTATACGGTTCCTACTACTTAATGGATGTGTTTGGTTATGATTGTTAAATTGCCAAAACCCCATTTTGACATTTTTTTTCTTTCAAATTAACAGGCGCACACAGATTCTTTAAATACGCTTGTGGCCCTTCACCAGCTCTACCAATATACTAACAAATACTATGATGAGGTAAGTTCCTTATTTGAATAATATCAATATTTAATATACTATGAGAGAGAGTAGTAACAGCTTAAAAATATCAAATTAAAAAAAATTGATTTGAGAGCCTTTAAGGCTTAGGGTACATCTGAATTGTCCTTAGACGCTCATGGCTGGCCCAAGCTAGCTGGCTTGTGCTAAGGGCTTTTTAAATGTGGTGAAGACATTTGGTTCAGGGACCCTCCCACCTCGTGGGGTCCTAGAGCCTGGGCACCAGCCCAAGTCCAAGTGTCTACACACAATTAAACAGCCCCTTAGCCTGAGTCTGAGTCAGGTGGCATGGGCCAGGCACAGGTTTATTAATTGCAGTGTACATGTAGCCTCAGAAAAGCAGGTAAAATGCAGTGCTAACCAGTGAACCCACAACTTTTCTTTTTAATTGCACTGACGATATGGCGGTTGCAGTGGTCAAAAGTGCATTGTTGTAAATGAACTCTGTGACTATCAAGTGTTTTTTCCCCTATACTTGTGATAGCTTGGCCAATTCTAAAGATAAAATACAATAATGCGTTTGTAAGCGTTTACCGGTCAGCACTCTTCACAGCCTGTTTTCACCCCTAACAGTGCTGACAGGAAAGAAGCAACTGTAGAAGTCATACTGAGCGTCTCACTCCAGTACTTTAGATTAGGAATGGCCCATTAAACTCATTTTGCATGTAAAGAAGGAAGAATGCCTTTCTATTATTAAAAACAACAGAGTCCTGTGGCACTTTTAAAGACTAACAGATTTATTTATAGAAAGACAACAGAGTCTTGTGGCACTTTTAAAGACTAACAGATTTATTAATCGCATGAGCTTTCGTGGGAGAAAATCCCACTTCGTCAGACGCTTTGAAGATAGGAAAGTTACAGAGTGGGAGGAAATTAAATGCAGGGGAGTGTATGACATAGCATCAGGTCAGGCTGTAACAGCAAATCAAAGTAGGTGTTAGGATTCAAAACACTGGGGAACAGCACATAGAGGAGGGGGGAGGTCAATTCACTTGATGTAATGTGAGAAAAATCCATAGTCCCTGTCTTTATAGTCTTTAAAAGTGCCACAGGACTCTGTTGTTTTTCTACAATAGACTAACACGGATACCCCTTTGGAATTTTTCTATTATTAGTTAAGTTCCTTACATGCATGCTACAGTCTCTGTTTTGTCAATGCAAACTAAGTCCCTGACCAAGGTAAACTTGGACCGAATAGCTCTTGACTATGGGCTGATTCCGAAGCATGGTTATGGATTCTGTCCAAAAGTTGTTTTGGATCCTAGAAGCTTTATGGAGGAGAAAAAAACACACACAAATGAAGCTGGGATGTAGATGAATGACAGGTCTCTACAGTTTTATTCTAAGAACAAAAAAAGGAGAAAGAAACGACTATTCATGGGTTTCCATGGGGATGGATGTCTCTAGAAAGCTCTTGGAATTAAATCAAAGCTAATAAGAACAGATGCTGAATCTGAAAGGAACTTGGGACATGTGATCTCACTAGTCCATTTGCCACACACCAAAATGCAGGATTTGGTTTTACTAACATTTACCATTAAAGGCAACAGGCCTTATCCTCGACTGCACTATGGATGCTTTACACATCCTGAAACAGCTTCCGAATAGTCATCACCAGACATAAGAGAGCTATAATTCAATATACAGGTATCCACAGTGGTAGAATCAGCCAGCAGTTCCTATGTTTGCCCCACAGGGTGTGACCGGGGTATGCAATGGTGATCAAGATAGCCCAGATTGTGGCAATGCCCAGCCACTGCTAACCATGGCCATTTAGAGAAGCCTTTCACGTTGCACTAGTGGACTGGGTTGGTGTACAGAAAGCCCAGGATTGAGAAGTGCAAAAGAACCTTAAAGCGACATTTGTGGTTTGATTTTCTGCAACAGTCTGACCTGATCCTATGACTTACACTTCCCTGCATTTATTTTTCTCCAATTCTGTAAATTCCCCATCTTCAGGCATCTGATGAAGTGGGATTTTCTCCCACAAAAGCTCATGTGATAAATACATTTGTTAGTCTTTAAAAGTGCCACTAGACTCCTTGTTTGTTTTTCTACAGTTTTAGTCTCTTTGAGTTGTTACCATGGCATGTATTTTTCATATCACGGGCCATGTTTTAGAATGCTATATGCCACCCACTGACAGTCCCTGTGGTATTTAGACTATAGGACATTGAACAAGATTCTCAGCTGTAACCGAAAAAGGTCATAAAAGAGCTGTCGACAGATCCCTGACTTTGTGGCCAGTTCTCTGGGGATCCTCTTTTAAGTCAGAGCAGCCTTGGAGTTTTTCTACTCTCTGCTGGCTGGCTGGGGCCCCCTGAGCCATTCCACAGTCAGTAGTAGCTGGAGTGCAGTACACAACTCAGGGGAAGAGATTAATTAATTTGTATAAAGGACTTTACAAGCTTTGTATGAATGGTGCAACAGAAATGAAAGTTGTTATTGGAATAAATAATTATTAAACACATGCTCTGTTGTGTATATATAGTATTTTAAAAATCTCCAGGAATCTTACTTTCTAAAGTCACTCAGATACCACAGTGGTTGCAGACATTATAAAAACCTATATGGATAAAGGGCTGGAGACAGAATGTTCTCTGCAAGACTACGGCAGAGTGGCATAATAAAGGAAAATATTTAATACATGCCTACACTCTGAAATCCAAAGTAGTGCTAACTACTTGATGTAGCAACCTTGACACTGACAGACTCATTCTGAACATTGTTTTTGTTTCTTCCAGATCATAAATGCACTTGAAGAGGACCCAGCTGCACAAAAAATGCAGCTTGCCTTCCGTTTACAGCAGATAGCAGCTGCATTAGAGAATAAAGTGACTGACCTTTGATTAAAAAGCCACAATAAAGAAATCTGATCTGAAGATGTTTAAATTCATTCTTCCTGTTAAGGAAATAGTGTTCTATTTTTTAATGTATAATTACAACTTTAAATTGAAAGATTTCATGTTTTTGATAGCAAAGCTGTAATGTAAAGAATTTTTACTGTAAATTATGCTTCTAATTAAAATCTGTGTTGTGTGTAAATGAATCATCGGGAGGAAGAGTCCTTGGTGGGGAGAATTATAGTTCATTTAATCAAATAGTACAATCTGAAACATCAGCATTTTAGAATCATTATGCAAGTAAATTCAATACTATAGCATCCTTTATTTTTAAGCAATATTTGTACTCAGAAAAATGGTAGCATATTTGGAGAAATAAATGCAATATCCCCTTTTATGTTGATAACTGGAAATTAATTTCCTAATAGCTATGAAATCACTGTCTATATTATGCTCATAATGAACATAGTAAATGACGTGTCTGCTATGATTTTTCTTTAAGATGTTGCAATGGGCTGTGTTACCATACGCTACTACTTTCCAGTAAATTAACTACTCCTCCTGGCTTTAGTAATGCTTGATACTGTGCCCAACACAGTTGGTTGCGATGGGAGTAAAATAGTCATGTCACCCCTGGAGAAAGGTTCTGATTCTAAATTCCAATTTGATTAAAAAATCATTGCAAAGCAAATTAGCCCTTAAAACTTTACAAACCTTTGTTTTTATTGTGAGTTTTACAATGTATGCTAATGTGCCTTACTTGTATTAATTCTGTGAATCTGATGACTGGTTTTGTAAAGAGAAGCAGATCAGAAAAAGATATTTATGTGCTATTGAATGACTTTTTTTGTGAAAAACATGACCAGCAGAATGCCTGTAATTAGTTGCTTGCCAAGAGTGCGCTGTTTAACATGATTGTTATGTATAATATCCTGTATCAGAACGGTTCTGATTTTTTTTATTTGAATCTTGGAACTGTCCTAGAGAAACTACCACTTGTACTTGTGATGTAAAATACTAGTAATGACCTTAGAGAAATCGTATATCCATATAGCTAAATACCACTCAGTCAAGCCTTGGAATGCTGCATTTGATCAAATATACATCACAGCCCATCGCAGAGAAAATTAAAATGTGTTTACAGTATAAAAGTTCTATACCATTTGAAAAACTAGGTACGTTTTCTCCAATTGCTATATTGCACATCAGAGAATTTTGTTTCATTCTTGTCTCACTGGTTTTTGGCAGTTAAAGGAGCATTTTAAGGTAGTGATACCATGTGCACTAATTCCCTTTCATTATTGCTTTTTTTTTTTTTTTTTGGCCTGCTGAGCACTTGAACACTGCTGATTCTTGGCAAGATACTGCAGTGTCTGCTGCCATCTCTCCATTCCCTGTTAGCTGTCCTATAGTGAGTTCAACTTTATTTGCTTTTCATCCTTTTTGAAAAGATTCTCAATCTTCTGAGTAGCCTTGCCCTAAATTTCTAAAAGTCAGAGGTCTCATTGCAGAGTCATTCTCCCATCCCAATTCTGTTTGATTTTTTTTTCCTTTTAATCTAGACTTTTTCCATCCATGTTATAGGCATTACTCAGCATGCCTGGGACATAAGTTATTTTACATTTCTTAGGACTGAGATACATACGAATACTGCATCAAAGATGCTGTGCCTGCTACTGCCTGATCAACCACAGCATCCATCCTATTTTCACTGCTAATCTGTTTCTTTTGTCATTGTTTGTAAATCCTGTTAATTGTAAATCAAATACAATATGGTTTTTTTTCCAGTAAGTGTCCCAGGATCTTTACTCAATAGAGGTTGGGATTTGGGGGAATTTAAAGTAATGCAGGTGTTCCTCTAAAAGGTGATACTACAACAGGATCCCCTCTGGTAATAAAGGATGTAAGTAATGGCCATTTGATCAGAAAATTAGCACACTTGAAAAAAGAGGATGCAGTGCAGCATTCCATAGTAAAAATCCCACAAGATGCACAAACTTTTAGGGATTTGAAAGTCAATTTGAGAATGATGTTCAGCTAATTCATACCAATTGGCAAGTGCTGCTAAGTAACTTGGCTTTGCTCAAGGAATCTAAAGGTGTTCTTTCTCTTCACCCTCCAATTAGGCGACAGAGAACAGCTGTTCTGCTACCCTTGACCCATCACTCATCAATGGTGGTGACCTCAGCTGCATGACATCCCTTACATGTGGGATTTAAATATGTAGATCTGTATAGTAGTGGATCTTTGGGCCACTTCCCCAGATCATCCTTGTCATTCACAGATTTATAGATTCCAAGACCAGAAGGGACCATTATGACCATCTAGTCTCACCTCGTATAACACAGGCCATAAAACTTCCCCAAAATAAATTTTGGGAGCATGTCTTTTAGAAAAACATCGAATATTGATTTTAAAATTACAAGTGGTGGAGAATGCACCATGATCCTTAGTAAGCTGTTCCAGTGATTAATTAAACTCACTGTTAAAAATTTACATCTTATTTACAGTCTGAATTTGTCTCATTTCAGCTTTTGTCTGCTAGACTGTAGAACCCATTATAAGTATATAAATGGGGAATTTCCAGAGGGGTAGCCGTGTTAGTCTGTGTACAGCAAAAACAACGGGAGTCCTGTGGCACCTTAAAGACTAACAAATTTCTTTGGGCATGAGCTTCCATGGGCTCCAACCCACTTCGTTGGATGCATCTGACTAAACGGGGACTAAATATTTGATGGACTAATCAAGTCACTCCTTAACCTCCTCTTTGGTAAGAATAAATATAACTCCATGTGTCTATCAGTATTAGGCATATTTTCTAATCCTTTAATCATTCTTGTGGCTCCTCTCTGAACCATCTCCAGTTTATCAATATCCTTCTTGAATTCAAGATACAAGAACTGGACACAGTATTCCAGCAGCCGTTGCACCCGTGTCAGACAGAGGTAAAAATCTTTTGACTCCTACTCAACATTCCCCACTTTATGCATCCAAGGATTGCATGAGTCTTTTGGCCACGGTGTTGCATTGGGAGCTCATGTTTAGCTGATTATCTACCATGATCAGCAAATCCTTTTCAGGGTCATTGCTTCCCAGGATAGAGTCCCCCATCCTGTACGTATGGCCTTGATTCTTTGTTGCTAGATGTCTCTTTACATTTAGCAAATTTAAATGCATGGTGTTTAGCCATCTTACCCAGAGATCTAGATCACTCTAACATGGAGTCAAGGGCCAATCCCTGTAGCTGTAGGACCCACTAGGTCCACACCCATTCAATTATGATTCAGTTTACAATTACGTTTAGACCTATCGGTTAGCTTGTAATCCACTTCATGTGTACCATGTTGCTTTTTATTGTTCTAAAGTTCCATGTTAGTCGAGTTCAGCAAAACAAACAAGGAGTCCTATGGCACTTGTATAGACCAACAAATTTAGTATCTGACAAAGTGGGATTTTTCTCCCATGAAAGCTGATGCTATAAATAAATTTGTTAGTCTTTATAAGTGCCACAGGACTCCTTGTTGTTTTATTGTTCTAAATTTAATTTCCTTATCAACCAAACTTCTAATCTCGTAAAAAAATCAGTTGGATGGGATTTATTTTTCATGAATCCATGTTTGATTGGCATTAATTGTATTACTTCATTTAATTTTTTATTCAAGTCTGGTATCAGCTGTTCCATTATATTGCCTGATATTGAGATCAGACAGATAAGCTTCTAATTGCATAGGGTCATCCCATTCACTCTTTTTAAAATTTGGCTCAACATTAGCTTTCTTCCCATCTCCAAGCATTACTATTGCATTTACTACAAATATAGAGGCAAAGAATAGTGAGCAAGGCAGGAGACAATAAATTCCACCCATGAGCTCTTAAATTTTTATTTTCCTCTTCTCTCTTTGAATCCAGCACTTTTTTCCTTTCTGGTAACTTCTGAAAGGATTGTGGAATAAGAGGAAGAAGAGATACAAAGAACAGAAAAGACTCAGAAATGGCCATTACTGAGCACCTGGTTCCTCTTGTTGAGGTTCCAGTACCTAAAGAATCCCTGAGAACACCCTCACCAGCTGTGCTGCCCCCTAACAGGAAGATTTTTTAGAGGGAGACATTCTTGGAACTGTTTTCTTAATTGGATCTACAAATTATCCTACGTGTGGGTATAACTGTGAAAAGCGAGAAAACATTTTGTGTCAAAGTAAGATAGAACAGTAAATGTTGATGACACAAGGTGCAAAAGGAAAACAGATTGAATGAGTCCAAACAAAAAGGCCTACTTATATAATTCAAGGACTGTATGAAGATCGTGCTTGGTAAACAATAAAAATGTGGGACTAGAAATCAATGGACCAAAATTGATGTGTTGAAACCTAGGGTTAACTATGAACAATATAATGAGGATGGGCTAGTCTGCCCATCATTCTTTTGTGGGATTCTCAACAGGATTTGGGAAGGCAAGGGGAAATTAGCAGATGCTGGCTGACTGAAGGAGGGGGAAGGAGCAAGTTTTAACATCATGACTGCACCCTGCTGTCTCGTGGGACCCCGGGATCTATCATAAGGCCATCAGATTTTTTTCATCCTGATCTTGAGAGACATCCTGACTAGACCTGGCCAAAGAGAGGGACACTCATATCACCACCTCCACCAGCTTTGGCTAATCCTGAACACCATTTGTCTCACACACTGTCCCCACCTATAGGAGAAGGACCTAGAGGTATGGGGGCTGTTACCACACCCCCTGGTTTGAAGCGATTTCCATCATATATAGGGTTTACAATTTGGTTCAATGGCTCTCAGCACCACCACTATACAGACTGCCATCACCCCTGTCACCACCTTACTTCTTTTTCTGACCCCTCTTTTGATTTCTATCTAATAATAGCCTGGCATAACTGGCCAAGATAGTGTATTTTGCAACATTGCTATGAGCCTGTGACTAAAAAAGAGCAAAAAGCAATGCCCTAAATAATCTGATGCTGGTATGAATTTGCCAGATCTTGGATTGGCTAATGATGCCAAATGCTATGCTTGTGTTTTTCCAGCAGTGAGGTTGCAACTGAGAATCAATAACAGAGACAGGGTAGCTGCATTTTCTCTCTTTGCTGTTCTTTTCTCTCCTCTCTTGTGAGTGTTCATCTTCTTTTGTCTTCCAGGAAATATGACTGGACTGGAATAACAACTCCAGCCTATCTCAACTAACTTACCTTTTTTACAAAAAGGACAGTAATTACCATCTTTAAGACTCAAATAAGAATGTGAAGGGGAGTTTCATTCTAAAAACTGTCTCCAGTGAAAGGGACAAGGTACGTAGTCTAAATGATAGCCTTATTTAACACCTTCCATTTCAAATGTTTGAATTGTTTTATCCTCCTTTTCCTGCAGCTTTAGTAAAATGCTAAAAAGATTTTTAATAATTTGACATGATACTAAGGAGACTGAAGTTTTTGTATAGCAATCCCTGAACCATCTTGAGCACTGCTGAGTGTTGGACAATGACAGGATCATGTTAACACTTTGATTTACCCATTGGCTATGTCTACACTTAACAAAGTTGCTTCGAATTAGTTAATTCAAACTAACTAATTCAAACTAGCATGGCCCCACTGGAATTTTAGTTCAAACTAAGCAAGGGCCATGCATGGCCCTTGCTTAGTTCGAATTAGTCAGCTGCATTAAGCTCAGTGTGCCAGTTAGTTCAAACTAAGCAGTTAGTTTGAACTAATATGGCCACATAGACTTAATTCAAACTAACTAGTTTGAATTAAGGGTTAGTTTGAAAAGTATAATCAAATTTATTATAATTTATTAGTTCAAATTAAGGAAGCCCTTAATTCGAACTAATGAAAGCCTAGTGTGGCCAAGACTTAAGTTAGTTCGAATTAAGCTTCCTTAATTAGAACTAACTTGCCAGTGTAGACATAGCCATTGAGTCCATCTGAATTAATACAACAGATCTCTATGCTCAGTTGGGCCGGGTTTCTCTGAATAGACTCCAGGGCCACAAGGGGGCATTGTAACAACCTAACCTGACCTCTTTTATAACACAGATCATAGAAATTCCCCTAAAGTAACTCCTATAGCATAGCTTTTAGACAACCATCCAAGCTTGATTGAAAAATTGTGAGTTTGGGAATATAGAAAGGGAGAAAAGAAGCCATCTTGCCATCCATCACTGAACAGACACAAGGGGCCAAAATTCTTGCAATCTGAAAAAGACGGGTTTCAACCAAGAAGGCTGAAGTTGCTGAGAATAGAACATATGTGGAAAAACCTGCTTAGGCAAATATCTTTCACGTAGGAAGACAAGGAAAACCAGCACCTAGTACTTCTGTGGAAGAGCCTGACTAAAAAAAGTCAGCCATGGCTGGAAAGAAAAAGACTGGTAAAAAAATCAACCTTGAACAAAGGCTGTATCTAAAGTTTTAGCCACTAGAAAAGTGGTTTTCAAACTTTTTCCCTCAGAACCCAATCTTAAAAAATCATTGATGCCTACAACCTACCAATTACGTCTTTCAGCGTTCCAGTCTTTCAGAGATGTCAGCAGGAGGCACTGCGTCCCAGTACCTGAGGGTCTGCGACCTAGTACTGGGTCCCAACCCATGGTTTGAAAATCACTGCACTAGAAGTTGTATTTTTGCTGCTGTTAGTTTGTAATCCATTTTACCATCAATCCTTTCTACTTGGGTATCACTTAACCTGTGTCCTTCTGTTAACAGGCTTGTTTTGTTTTTACTATAATCCCACTCAGTGCTGTTTGAATTACAAGGATTGCTGACTCCTGGTAGAGTGAGAAGCTGAAGTTTTGTCCCTTTAAAGGAGCAATGACCCTTATTATTTCTCTAAGCATTCGAGGAGAGGGCTGGACACTTCGGAGCAGATGGTTTTGGGGAAATTTATGACAGGTGTGTTGGGGTCCTCCTGCCAAGTTATAGCCAAGGCTGGTGGAGACCTGGCCAGGGCTCTTGTATGATTGGCTGGCTGCCTGGATCAGAGCTGCACACTTGTGTGCTGGCCATTGTTGTCTGGACTGCGAGCTACAGCAGTAGAGCATTTAAAGCATTTAGGATTATAGTTCAGGCAGTGACACAACCTCTCACTGGTCTGAATTGCACCCCCAAATGTGACTGCTCCCTATCTCCTTTATCTGTGTCCCAGCAACTGTGAGTAAGTCTGTCTACACTATGAAGGCTATACCACCATAGCTATGCCAGCATAAACCCATAGATTAGCTGCAGCTTTCACCATTGGGGGGAGGTCCTCTCAGAATAAAATTAACTATATCAGCAGAAGCATTCCCTAATTTCTGATTTGAATTTATCTGGTCTCAGCTTCCAGTCATTGTTTTTTGTGATGCCCTTCTCATCTCGATTAAAGACCTATTTAATATATTCTCTTTTTAAATGTATTATATAGTTCTAGATAACGCTATGGAAAAACAACCAACACCTTGTCTCAGTTTACACACCCCTTCAGAGAGTCCAGGATCCTTCCGCCCAGTCTTCTCTTCTGCGGGTCTCTTTTATTTTATTTTATTTTATTTTATTTTTGCTAGAGAGCGTCTACCTTTAGTTTTAACAGCAGCTTCACCTCTTCATTCTCCAACCCCCTTGGGCTATGGCCTTCAACACTCCCAATGTTAGTTACCATGTATACAAGTCATAAGCAAATCCATCATCTTCCGCTGGTGGTCTCCATTGTCCTGACGGTAAGGTTATTCAGATGCTGGTGGTCTTTAATGTTTGTTCCTTGTAGGGACAGACACGCCCCCACTCCCCACCCCCAAGCGCTAGACTCCTTCCCCTTAACACAAGAGGGATGATGCAAGGATACAATGGAAAGCATCAATAAGGTTATAAACTGATGGTTCCCAACCCATGGCCTGTGGGGTCTTTCAAAGTGTCCTGCCACTCCCCTCCAGCTGGCTGCAGAAGGGAGCCACTACCTAAGGACCCAGGCAGAGCGCATTGCAGCAGGTCTAGAAGACCAATGCAGGCTCCCTGCTGCATAAAAAGGCATGGGTGATCAGCACTCCCCTCCCCTGGCTCCAGCAGGGAGCATGGCAAAGCACTCTGCCTGGGTCCGTAGGTGCTGGGGTCTCTAGTGGAGTTAGAGGGAGGGGAGTACTGATCACCCATTTCCTTGGCTGTAGAAGGGAGCCACTGCCGAGAGA
>ML685809.1:433657-523455 GCA_007922175.1 Pelusios castaneus
AGCACATGGGGCTACAGGATGGATGTGGTTTCCCTGCTGCAGCCAGGCAACCTCCTCACTGAACTCCTTCTGTCTGGCTGCAGTGGGGGGATCAGAGGGGCTGCTGGCAGAGCAGCCAGGATCCACCATTCTTTAGGAGGGGCAGGACTCTAAAAATCAGTGCCTTCTGCTTTGGTCTGCACTTAGCAAGCCACCCACCATGACCAGTGGTTAAAGTATAATTTGACGGGCCCCAGAACCCTCCTAATCTCCGGGCCCTCTTCCCATATTGTCTGGGCCCCCTTCATGCATGTGTGGGCCCCAGCCCAGGTAGGCATTTGCAGCCACTTCTCAGTACCACATGCATCAGTTATCACTCCATAAAAATATTTATAATTTTATATGGCATTTATGTCTGTAGCAATTATTGTCACAAACTAGCAAACACTACATAACACAATAAGTATTGTGATTAAAACGGTGGGCCATAGGACCTGCCAGCAGCCAGGGCTGGGCGGAACATGCGTTACACCGGATTTTTCTATTTTTAGGAGCCCCAGAACTCTGGCCCCTCAAATTTCCCGGAACTGCGTTCCAGTACGTTCCCCCTTATTTAACTCCTGTCCATGACTTAGGTGCCAAGCCATCTGCTTAGTTGCCACAACAGGGCTGTCTGGCTCACTAGGCATGGACCACCTTCATCTCATTTGCATACAATTAAGATGTGATCTGCATAGTTAGGGGGTTTGAGAATCCTTGATCTAAGACAGCTGGCATGTTTTAAAGGGTAAAAGCCGTAACTGCATTTCTGTGTGTGGCAGCAAAGGCCACGTGTGTAGTGTAGATGAGTGACTGTCGCTACTCCTTTGTCTGTGTGTGATGTAGTGTGAGCAATTTGTAGGTGTAAATTAGTGAATGTAAAAATAAGCACAGGAGCAAAAAATGTTTACTTCAAATGTGTAGTTATTTGTAGCTGTTAATTGCTTGCCATTCTGGAGGTTTCTAATTTAACTCCCTCATTCTTTTTTTTTTTTTTCATCTGACAAATTGATATACTAGCTGTCAAGAGTTCTGCCCTTAAAGAGCGTTGGACAGTCATATAACGATCCTGATGGTCATCTGCTCAGATCTTTACATCCCTTGAAAAGTACTATATGCTCGCTCGCTCTCTCTGTGTGTATGCAGAGAAAGCTGTTAATTTTTATGTACTTTGTATACAGCCCTTTAGAAGAACAGGAATATCTGTTTCCAGATCCCAGGGTTTCTGGCGGCCATGTCCCCATCAATCACTGGTTAAAGTCCTATCTTAATCTGATTTGTGAACAGATGGGTCTGATACTCATAGTGAAGGATATTTCTATGCCGTGCACTCCGGTCACCACTCTAGAAATCTACTGAATTATTCATAATTCTCACCTCTCCATTTCATCTCACTTTCCCAGCTGGATTTACTGAGCAAATTTAGCAGAGGCAAACTTAGCTTCTAAATTCCAAAGGGGTAGCAGTGTTAGTCTATTGTAGAAAAACAACAGAGTCCTGTGGCACTTTTAAAGACTAACAGATTTATTTATCGCATGAGCTTTCGTGGGAGAAAATCCCACTTCATCAGACGCTTTGAAGAAAGCGTCTGATGAAGTGGGATTTTCTCCCACGAAAGCTCATGCGATTAATAAATCTGTTAGTCTTTAAAAGTGCCACAGGACTCTGTTGTCTTAGCTTCTAAAGTTTTCCAAGCTATCTCCTAGGTAAACCAACCTCCTCTTATGGGACTGCTTGTGTATTGACTGTGTTATAAAGTTCTACCACTAGGTGACACTGTAACATACATTAGGTAAGCCAATCACAGCCTTTTCTGGGAGAACATTAAATGATCTTATAGTGAACACATCTGGTGTTTATCTCGCTGAGAAGAAGAGAAGCCAGGCAGCCTATAATGTACAATGTGTACATGACATGCCAGAACAATGGCTACTGGAAAAGGGGGAGAAGGTGATGAGGAAGATGGTTAACATTTCAGGTTGTTCTATGGAGTCTGAAGTAAACTAGTGCCAGAGCAGAACAGTCGCTGAAGAAAAACAGCAGCAAAGACAGCATATGGGAGTAGCTTGAGGAAGCATCAAAGGTTGCAAGATGGTATCAGCATGACACTCCTCAATAGCCCAGAGACCTCCCTCTTTGACAAACCTTCACAAAAGCCAGATTGGAAGCAGTATTTTGCAAGAATGGAATTGCTGCCAAATGCTGGAAAGAAACTGAAGATATACAGATATGTTTTTAATTTATGCTATGAGGGAGTAGGCAAAGCATATATTTAAATCCTTTGACTTTACTGATGATAGCCACCAAGATGCTTTTGAAAGGGTTCTTGAAATATCTGATGCATGCTTTATACCTTCAAGAAATGTGGCTCATGAAAGACCATGTTTTCATCAGAGAATTCAACGATCGGGGGAAAATGCTCAATGTTTCGTAAGAGCTCTGCTTGCATTGGATGATTTTGAGATGAAACAAAACATGAAAATATCAGAGGCAGGCTGCTTATTAAGTTAACAGATAAAAATATTTCACAGCAGCTACAACTGAAAACTGACTTAACCTTTCAAACAGCAAAGCAGTCTGAATTGGTGAGGCAGCAACTTGCCAAACTTGAAAAACAAGAAACTAGCAAGACACTGTGAGCAGATGCAGCATGAGTGTTGCAAGTCATTACCATAAGACCCCTGAGGCAAGGAGAGAGAAAGCCCAGGCAAAGAGGGATAAATTTCAGTCAAACACAAAATCCTTGCAGCCCAAATGCATAAACTGGAAAAATTCATAACCCAAGCAATGATGCATGTGTAACCAAAGGCACAAGGTGTAATAAATGCACAAAATATGGATATTCTGTAATTGTTTGCCTCACTAAAGCAGTCAGAGAGTTGACTCATATTATAGACAAGATCCATTGTTTCTGTGATCCATCAAGTGTGATGACACAATTTGCCTGGAGAGTGAAACTCAATATTCATGGAAGGACTATTTAAAACTGACTCAGGAGCAGATGTCACAGTCATTTCAGTAGGGATTTACAATTACCTTCAATTTCTTCCAGAGCTGAAGTCACCTGAGACAGCTCTAGCTAGTGCTGAAGTTATTCTGAACTACCTGAGCCAGTTCACCATAGAAACAATTTACAAAGATAAAAGTTATACATTCAGAGTACATCTGATCAAAGCAATCTTCTCAGCCACAGCATGGCAACCATGTTGTGCCTACTGAGAAAGATTGAAGAACTCAGTGGAGGATTTTATGATACTGAACTTTTGAAAGGAGATCCAATACACTATGAGATCCAATACACAATAAACTATGCTGAATCATACAGTTCACAAACATCTTTTCCAGAGTGATCTTGGAAAAGACTAGCTGCCAAAAACTCTGGGATTCCAAACTGACCAGAGCCTGTCATTGCAAGTAATGGAAAACCAGATGACCAAGTTGTTAAGTGTTTGGCTCATGTAATTAGAAAACCAGTATAATTCAGAAACACTTATCAGACTGATCGATACTGAACTTCAAAGTTACTGGGATAATGTAAGTTGTGTAAATAGTGGGAATGCAGAAATTAAAGAGGGAGATATAATGGAATGCTAAGCTGTATTATACTGTTCAGTCACTAAGTGACAATGTGTGTGCATGTAAATGTACACCACTTTCGTCAGGTCCACAGAGCCAGTCATCTCATCATAGAAGGCAATGAGGCTGGCCAGGGAGGATTTGCCCTTGCTGAATCCATGCTGATTGTTCCTTATCACTTTCCTCTCTTCCAAGAGCCTCAAAACAGATTCCTTGAGGACCTGCTCCATGATTTTTCCGGGGACTGAAGTGAAGCTAATTGGTCTGTAGTTCCCTGAATCTTCCTCCTCCTTCCCTTTTTTGAAGATGGTGACTATATTTGCCTTTTTTCCAATGATCGTGGGACCTCCCCCAATCACCATGAGTTTTCATAGGTAATGGCCAATGGCTTTGCAATCGCATCAACCAACTCCTTTCGTATCCTCGGGTGCATTGCATCCAGCCGCAGGGACTTATGCATATTCTTTCTAAATAGTCCTGAATCTTCTATTAAAACTATCCTTCCTTCCTCCCTTTATGTTACAGAGGTCCTATTTCAACTTTACTAAGGAGCTATATATTCTCTGCCTTTTGCTATTCCTTGTTTCCTGGTATATAGTGCTATAATGCTTGGAGTCTGGAATTTCCTTCAGGATGAGAGGAAAAGAAGACTCCAAGAAAAAGAATTATCCGTCAGTAGTTTTCCCATCCTTGTCCCATGCTAGTGATATGGAGTTTTGCTCCACATATCAAAGACAATGCAGGGTCTCCCTGACTAGCCTTGCCACAACCTGCTGCTCTGTGTTGTAGCATTGAAACAATTCCACTCATTTAGGATCTTCTAATGCCCAGAGTACAGGCAATGCTGGCTATAGTAAATGTGTTGTTCCTGGTGGGAGAACAAAGCACCAGCAGTAACTGACTGGTTAAGCATCATTTAATTTGCTCACGTATTCCTGTATCATTTCCTCCGTCTCAAATGATTTCCCATTGAATCAGTCAGAGGAGGGTTTTGGTTTTTATTAAAAGATTTCAAAGTGCCTGCATCTCTTAACAGTTGAACAGTTCAGAGAGAAATGAATTCTTCAGTGTGGCAGAGGACAATAGTTCCTATATAGCTTTCAATTGCATGTCTTTAAAAGAAATGGAAAAGCACCTCAAGCCACATACTGTGTTTTTGCAATCCTTTTTTCAATACTCTAATTCTGAGCAATATTTTTAGCTTATTTTACTTCACCTCAAAATTGACTGCTGAAGAAAACTTCATTTTTCTGTAATCTATTATAAGAAGAAAGAGCAAAATGAAAAATATATCCTTTGATATGCTTAATCTTTCTTCTCCCGTGGCTATGTCCTATTCAGCTAAAGATTGTACTCACTAGTTTAGGACCTGGATGCCAATCCATGGGATATAAAAATGGTGCATGTTTCCTGCAGCTGTGTCTTGGTCTACAGTGATGCTGGCAACTGTAAGACTGCCTCAAGGATGTTTCTTGGAGTTTTGCTGGTTTCCTTGTCCTTTTGAGCAATTTTTTCTTTGATTTTTCAACTTACATTTCTCTGATACTTTCTATAACACAATAACATTGTCCAAAAATTCTGGGGCAGGAACCAATGGGTAGAATTCAAATTATTCATATATGCCATAATCCTGCAAGGACCTCCATGTAAGCACAGGGATCTGCCAGTGCAGAATTCACTACATCCTTGCTCCCACTGATTTAAGTGTCCTACTACACCCACATCATAACTTCACCTTCATGAGAGGTGTATAACTTTATGTTGGTGTAGTTAGGGTGATGCAGTATCCATATGTGTAGACACTGTTACTTACATGGCTGTTGTCTGTCATTCTCAAGCATGGAGTCATGAAAATTGACAGGAAAGTAAGTTTATTACCATGGAGCAGATAGGGGCTGCAATTAGAGCCCTGCTGTCCCTTGGGTCCCTGCTCCTATACCGGCTGCACCCATCCAGCTCCCCACTCCCAGCCAGACTTCTGCCTGGATTCTTCACTAGGAACCTGCCTGCATGGAGTTTCCCCACTCTCTGCAGGCAGCCCAGATGGTGCCTGGAAGCTCCCCATGTAGAGCCCAGCTACACTGTGGCTTCCATCTTCCAGAACTGGAAGCCCTGGAGCCACCATTTACAAAAATAATGGCAGTAATTAGGAACGTTTTGTGTCATGCAAATAGAGTAGTCAGTAACAAGAGATCAGTGTAGAATAGTTAGTCTTTAAAAGTGCCACTGGACTCTGTTGTCTTTCTACAATAGACTAACATGGCTACCCCTTTGGAGTGTGGAATAGGTAACTTCAACATATGGAGTAATTGATCAGTAATATCCCCCCCCCACACACACACACACATACACACCCATGCTCTTTTAAGGAGTATCCCATACATACACTTCCCTTAACACTATCTTTTAATGCTACATCTCAAAATTTGACCTTAATAAACTTTATATTCCCCACTCCATTAATCATTGTCCCCCCTCCCCTCCCTGACATTCCTTCATGTTCTCTCTCCTCCCCTTCCCTCCCTGATGTTTTTCCATGTTCCCCCTCTTCTCCCTCTCGTTCCCGATGTTTTCTTATGTTCCCCCTCCTCCCCTCACATTTTTTCACATTGTCCCCTACCCTAAAGTATAAAAGTAGCAGCCAACAGCTGTGGAATCTGTGGAGTTCAGAGCCTCAGCCTGACACCACCAAGCCTGAAACTCTCAGAAGCTTTAGAACAAAGCCTGGAGCAGACCCCAGAGTAGAGCACCAGAAGAATAGCAGAGGCAGCCCTTAGAGAACTCCGGAGAGAACTCCATGGGATCTGCAACACCAACAGAGGTGGCTACCAGCTGAACAGTGGAGCAGCAGAACAAAGCCAGAGAAGACATGATCCAGAAACCTTGGTAAGGCACTGGTGCACTGAAGGTCTGAGCACTCTAGCTAACTGAGTCCTAGGCCTGTGCTCAGAACCAAAGGCAATCCAATTGCCTATGACAGATTAGAAGGAACCTGATGGAGAAGACAGAGGGATGTGTAAGCTATTGTAAGTAGGAAGAATGCTTGAGGTCTGCCTGCCAGTAAAGCTGATTGAATGCTGTATGAATGGGAAGGGCTCATCTCCACCCATTCCACAAATGACTGATCACCATTTGTTGAATGATACAGATTATTAAGGATTTTTAATAATTTTAAGGTATATAGTATAAGTTCCTGGATAAGTATTAATGTTTATTTTATTTTAAGTGTTGTACCACAGAAGAGCAGCAGTCTGTCTGTTACTTGTTGCTATGCTCACTGTGATAAATAAGAACTGATTTTCTGTGGTAAAATATTTTCAATTTGAATTTCATTGTATTAATATAAAACCCAATAAATGTTTTCAAAGAAGTTTCTGCTCTGTCTGTTCTTAATCAACAGGTTGTAGTCGTATTTTCCGGGGTTGATTAACAATTAGGCAAGTGGACCACATTGATTTTATCTCAGCAGAGGTGATTTTATTAGGCAAAGCAAAAACCGCCTAAAATGATTTAAGTGTCTGAAGTAACAGTATGTTTCCTGCAATGTCATACATATGTACAGCTGTGAAACTCTGCTATGTCATATCCCAAATGTGTCTCTCACATGGCTTGAATAGCTGCAAAGGCATGCATACAGCCTGAGCAGCTGATAAGGCGACGCTCATTTAATTCGAGAGGGAAATCATGTCTATGGCCAGACATGGCTGATCACCTGACCTCAGAAAGTGTTGAGAAAACTTGTTACAAGAGAGAGAGGCATCTTTATCTCTGGAGCTCTCACTTGGAATCCATCTAAATTGCAACATCAAGGACACTGACAACTGCCCACGAAAGAGGTGGGCACGTGGCTGCAAAACCATCACAGCCAGCCTGTGGGTCAGCATCATATCACAGACTGAAAAGCTACTGAAATATTAAGTCTAATTTAGTATGCGAGTTACCTTTTAGTTAATTTTGATCTAATCTCTTGAGTCATATTATTCCGATTTATGATCAGTTAAAGTCTTCCTGTAGTCAATACATTTATTTTTGTTTTGTCTAAAACAGTGCATGTGGATTGAGCATATGTAGAGACTTAATTTACAGTGACAGAGTTGGTACATATCAATTTCTTTAATAAATTGATGTACAAATGTAAATGAACTTGCAGGGTGCAGTGTATAAAACTGTACCCTGTAAAACAGCAGTTATTGGGGTTGCATCTGGGATTGGGGATATTTGCTGGGGGTTGATCCCAAGAGCTAGAAGTACTCTTTCACTGGTTACTCAGGAGACTAGGCATGGTCTGATCCAGGAGTGGGGTGGTCCACACAGCAAAGCTAAGTAAGTCAGGGCCCAGGAGTGAGGTTTGGGGTGACATAGCTGAACACCAGTCCAGACTGCAAGGGGAGACATCACAATAGTGGCATACCTTTGTATGTTAATAGTTCAGATACATCTGTGATGTTCCCTACTGCAGTCTTGACTGCTATATTGCTGTGTCACCCAAGTCCCTCACTCTTGGGCCCGTCTTACACTTGCTTTGCTGTGTGAACCCCCACTCCTGCTTCAGTGAGTGCCAGTCTGACCCCAGCCAATAACACCAGTCCCAGATGCAACCCTAGGAACTGTTGTCTTACAATGTTCACTGCTACCCAGTGCAACCTCTTTGGTTCATCAGTTTATCAAAGAAATTGATTGGCATCTGCCTTGTGACTTCAAATGGAGTCTTAAGATACTTTAAACCACACGTAGTGCTGTAGGTCAAACAAACAAACAAAATTATTGAGTACAGAAAGAATTTAAGTGATTATAAGTCAGAGGAAAGCAGTCTGATTTGAGCAAAGGTTAATAGAAGGCAAATTGCATTCTAAATTAAGCTTAACACTTTCAGCAACCTTACAGACTTAGATGATTTTCACAATAGGCTCACTGGTCTGTCTCTGGCCAGGATTTCCCCCGGCTCAGCATTTCAGTTGCTTGGTGGTGTTTGTAGATGGAAGTAGAAGAGAGAGAGAAACCAGCAAAATGTCTCCCCTTTTCAACGTGTTTCTTTGCCCCCCAATCCCCAGGCCTCATTCCCTCCTCCCCCCACCCCCCTGCTTTCAGGTTCAGGTGGCAATGTCCATGTACGATTCTTTTGTTGATGCTCAAGCTAGTTCTTTTGTTTCTGGAGGAGCTGTGTTTGTTTTATGCATGCGTTAGTGAGATGTGAATGGCCCTTCAGCTCTGTAGAGGTTTGCCTGGATCTGTCTCAAGCCATGAGACATATATTTGGGAATAGTACATAACGAAGTCTCCTGACCATACTCATGACATTGCAACGAACATATTACTAGACCGATGGTCAGTACATCATAAACATTCCAAAAACATCTTACATGACATATTTTGCATTAGACAATACAGAATTAAACTATAAGGGTGAACATGGGGGGGTACAGTGTGTCACAGCATCTCCATTTAAGAGAGAGAGAGAATATAATTTCCTATGATTGGGGTGAAGGTTTGTTCAGGCTATTCCTTTATAAACTTCAACCAGGCTGTGGTAGTGAATATTTCAACCATCTCATCATTTTAATTTATGGTTTCTGTTTCTATGTGGTTAACCATTCATGTGATAGCTGAGTTGTTATTTAATGCAGAGCCAGAATCTAATTTCATTCTTTCTCTTTATCAGGTTTTTGAGATGACAGAACACACAATGAATCCAAGATAAGAATCTGGCTTTAAATGTTTAGACTATGCATCAAATGAACTTGTACTTCATTTCAACTTTGCAGTAATGCAGCAGGACACAAATTCTATACTAGTTAAAATTACAAATAAAAAGAATGCTGAATTATTCATTTTAAACATTTAAGGGATTTAACCTTGTAGGTCTCTGTGAATTTTGTTCGTGTGAAAGGTGTGGGACTGATAGTCCAAAAAGATTAATTCTGCTTGTCCCCAGAATGGATAAATCACACCACAACCAAGAACCATGCAAACTTCCCAAAACTGCTGGGCCAGCATGCCTCTTCACTTACGTGGGGAAAAGAATAGCAAGTATGGCAGGTGGTCAGCTTGGTTTAATAGAGAAATCATCAATGAATGGGGGAGGCAACCTAGTGACAGGCTATGTGGAAAAAACTGAGGTACTAAATGCTTTCTCTTTTTTTGGGAGGGGGGGAGGCTTGGCTTCACATGCAAAATCCACTGCCACACTAGTACAATGGGGCAGCACAATATAGGGAGGAAGTGAGCAGCCCTCAGTGGTGAAAGAACAGGTTAAGGATTATTTAGAAAAGCTGGATATACACAAGTTCATGGGGCCAAATGCAATGCATTGGAGGATACAAAGGGAATTAGTTGATGTGATTGCATAGCCATTGGCCATAATCTATGAAAACTCATGGTAATCATGGGAGGTCCCGGACTACTGGAAAAAGGCCTATCCTGAAAACAGAGTGGCTATGTCTACACTTACAAAAGCTAGTTCGAATTAGTTAATTTGGACTAACTAATTCAAACTAATTTTAGTTAGTTCGAATTAACTTAATTTGAACTAGCATGGCCCCACTAGAATGCTAGTTCAAACTAGCCATGGCCATGCAAGGCACTTGCTTAGTTCGAATTAGTCAGTTGCAGGAAGGTCAATCTGCTGATAAGTTCGAACTAAGCAGTTAGTTCAAACTAATATGGCCACATTTGACTTAGTTTGAATTAACGGATCGAATTAACCGTTAATTCGAACTAAGCAAACAAATTTATTAGTTCGAATTAACGAAGCCCTTAATTCAAACTAATGAAAGCCTAGTGTGGCCAAGACTTGTTAGTTCAAATTAAGCTTCTTTAATTCGAACTAACTTGCAAGTGTAGACAGCCAGGAGGAGGATCCAGGGAACTACAGACCAGTCAGCTTCACCTAAGTCCCCAGTTTCATTCAACAAATTCATTAATGACCTGAAGGATGGAGTGGATTGCACCATCAGCAAGTTTGCTGATGAGACTAAGCTGGGGAGTGGTAGATATGCTGAGTTATAGTGCTAGGATACAGAGTAGCCTAAACTAATTGGAGGAATGGATAAAAAGAAATCTGATGAGGTTCAACATGGGTATGTGCAGAGTCCTGTACTTAGAATGTCAGAACGCTATGCGTTGCTACAGATTGGGGACTGACTGTCTCGGCAGCAGTTCTGCAGAAAAGAACTTGAGGTTACAGTGGACAAGAAGCTGGATTTGAGTCAATAGTGTTCCCTTATTGGCAAGAAGGCTAATGATATATTGGGCTGCATTAGTAGGAGCATTGCCAGAGATCAAGGGAAGTGATTATTCCCCTCTATTTGGCACTGGTGACACATTTGGAGTATTGTGTCCGGTCTGGGGCTCTCCACTATAGAAAGGATGTGGACAAACTGGAGACAGTCCAGGTGAGGGCAATGAAAATAATTAGGGGTTGGGGGCACATGACTTTTGAGGAGAGGCTGAGGGATCTGGATTTATTTAGACTGCAAAAGAGAAGAGTGGGGTGGGATTTGATATTAGCCTTCAACTACTTGGATGCGGGAAGCTTGGCTGTTCTCAGTAGTGCCATATGACAGAACAAGGAGCAATGGTGTCAAGTTGCAGTGAGGGAGGTCTAGGTTGACTATTAGGAAAAACTTTTTCACAAGGAGGGTAGTGAAGTACTGTAATGGGTTCCCTAAGCAGGTGGAATCTCCATCCTTAGAAGTTTTTAAGGGTTAACAAAGCCCTGGCTGTGATGATTTAGTTGGGGTTGATCCTGCTTTGAGCAGAGCTTTGAACTAGGTGATCTCCCAAGGTCTCTTCCCTTCCTAATCTTCCATAGTTCTATGATTCTGTGATATATAAAGGCAAGAACATAGTCCAGTCTTGGCTCTATTTGCCAGCTGATGTTGACTGAGTGTCAGTGCCAGTTTGTGATGTGAACATCTGTCCATTGGAAAATGCACTAACACCACCAAACTCTTTTTTCTGAATTGTGTACATACAGCCAGTCTGGATAGCTGCTTGATCTACAATTTTCTGTGCGCATGCAGTGATTGAAACATTCATCAGAAGTGATTGGTCCTGCTGCCCATGAACCACTCACCACTGTACACATTAATGTACTGGAATATCTCTATAAGCCAATTGCTTGGAAGGAGTTTTGTATTTATAGCCCACCTACAGGAAGTAGGGAACCCTAGGACAAATCTCCTCATGGCAAGGTCTGGGTCATGAGGTAAAATCTGAGGCCAGATCCCAGGATGTGGCCAAGCTGCTTTCAGTGTGAAACACAAAAAGGGCTCTGATGTTCCATAATCATGGAGCCAGCCAGTCTGAGAGGTGTTCAAAATTATGCCTGCTCAGAGGTCCCTAGGGACTTTTCTGCTGGCTGGGGAATTGATGTTAATACATCATGCTCTGGTCTTGCCCCCACCACACCTCTCCCCATCACCTGTGCCTGAAAGTGGCAGATGGAGGAAGCAGGTGACATAAAACTGGAATACCTGTCTTTAAACTACAAACTGGCACTTCCTAGTTTACCTTCTTATATCAAGCTCTCCAACTCCTGCCACAAGCCAGAATCTGTATGATCTCGGTCTGTACCTATAATCCAAAATCTCTCTCAAATCCTTGAGGTAGGACAATAAAGGTGCCTAGCAACTGAAAGGTAGCCTAAGGATGGGTATGTCTACACTAGCAACTTAGGTCAACTTAAAGACACTTAAGTTGACCTACAGAACGTCACGTCCACACCTAGCTTTCATTAAGTTAATTTAAGCGCTTCCTTAAGTCAACTTAATAACTCCCCCCCTTTAGGTCGACTTAAGGCCTAAGTCGACTTGTTAAGTTGACTTAAAGCCGGTATGGACACTCTGAGTCGACCTAATCCCCTAAATTGACCTAAGGCAGATGGGCTGGGGAGAAGGGAGCCGCGGCTCCCCGGCAGAAGGGGAGCCAGGGAGTTGTGGCTCCCTTCTTCCGGGGAGCCATGGCTCCCTTCTTCCCCCAGAGCCGCAGCTCCTTTCTTGCCAGGGAACCGCAGCTCCCTTCTTCCCGGGGAGCCACAGCTCTCCCCAGCCATGGCTCCCTTCTCCCCAGCTGTGGCTCCCCCAAGCTGCAGCTCCCTTCCCTTGAGCTGCGGCTATCCCGAACCACGGCTCCCCATCAACCTAGCACCTGCGTGTGTGGATGCAGGCAGGCGACTTAAGTTTTTGGTGTACACTCTTTAAGTTGATTTAACAAGGTTGACTTTAAGTTGACTTAAGTCAATCTTGTTAAGTCAACTTAACAGAGTTAACTTAGCTTTTCAGATGTAAACACTCCTAATATGTCTACACTGCAATTAAATTCTCACACCTGGCCCATTCCAGCTGATGCAGCCTCACAGGGCTACAGCTGCTTGGCTGTTTCAGTGCAATGTAGATTTCCTCGCTCAGGCTGCAATTTGAGTTATAGATCCACCTCAGAGGGTCCTAGAGCCTGGGCCCAAGCCCACACAGAAATGAAGCAGCCCCCACAGCCTGAGTCAGCTGGAACAGGCCAGTTGTAGGTTTTTAATTGCAGTGGAGACATACCCTCAGAGCCTAACTGGACCAGGAAGTCTAAGGATGTTGGAAGTGTGAAATCCTAATTTGGAGTTTAAAAAAAAAAAGAAAGTGAGAACACTATTAAGAGGAACAAAATCCAGGCACATCACCATGAACCCTAAATTTGAAGATCAGAGGGTCCTAAGAACTTTTAAAAAATCACAGAAATAAAATACAATTCAGACCTAACTTAGTGTAGCTATTATAGGCCGATGGCAGTAAACATCATGAAAAGCCAATGAAAAGTGAATTGGCATGAAAATAATTGGATTTAAAAATAAGTGGGGGCAAAAACAATCAACAAGTGCATCTATGCTTTTACAGTTCTCATCATCATGGTGTCTATGGCTATGTCTACACTGGCAAGTTAGTTTGAATTAAGGAAGTTTAATTCGAACTAACTAAAGCCATGGCTACACTAGGCTTTCATTGGTTTGAATTAAGGGCTTCCTTAATTCGAACTAATAAATTCAAATATGCTCTTCGAACTAAGGATTAATTCGAACTAATTAGTTCGAATTAACCAATGTGGCCATGTTAGTTCGAACTAATTGCTTAGTTTGAACTAACCGGCCCATTGTACTCAATACAATTTGCTAATTCGAACTAAGCAAGTGCCATGAATGGCACTTGCTTAGTTCGAACTAAATTTTTCTAGTTCAAATTAAGTTAATTCAAACTAACTAAAATTAGTTCGAATTAGTTAGTTCGAATTAACTAATTCGAACTAACTTTAGTAAGTGTAGACATAGCCTATGTGCCTACAAAATTAAACATTTCCAGCAAAGGCATGTCTCCCACTCTCTCCACTTATAGACTGGAATGTTTTTGTTTTGTTGACTTAAGGCTGCATCACAGAAGTAGATGAGGCTCATGCTCTGCAAGTGGTGAGTTCGTGGTCATGGGGCAGCCACCACAGCTGTTTTTGCTCCCTGCTCACAAGTCTTACCCTCGGAGCTAACAATTCAATTATGCCGGAGGAAGATAGCTGACATGGGTTCTTATCTAGTCACATTGAGAATTACACACAAAACTCCCTGATAAAAGATCTAGATGAGTAGACTGTAAATTCACAGTCAAAATTAATTGTACTTTGCAGACTGATGATTTTCAGTGAATGAAAGCTGTTTTAGCATCATGAGTCTGTATATTTTTTTCTGCCACCAAGTGGGGAAAAAAAGATCAAACTGTGCAATGGAGCAAATATGCAATTATATTTCATGAGTGGTTTTTTCAGTTTAAAGACTTAAGAATGTGACCCAAAGATTTTAAAATGGAAACAACTGAAATTATTAAAGATGGGAAGAATAACGTAAGTGGAAAAATAGGTTATTTAAGTTAAAGTACAGTTATGGGCAGTTTATCTTTACATGAATGTGACGTTCCCTGCCTGCAATCTGGACTGGTGTGCTGCTCTGCCACCACAATTCTCCACTCCAGGGCTCTGCCTTGCTGTGTGAACCTCCAGTCCTGGGTCAGCTCATGCCTAGCCACCTGCATGCAATCAGCTATTTTGCCTCTAAGCTGCACTGGTGCATGGCCACGCAACAGCCGTCGCACACCCGCGTACCTATTACTGACTCCCGTGCAGCCTGATCCCCGTCTCCCTTCTTCCTGGCCCGATTATTTTCAGGCTGCAGCTCTCCCCAGCCCCATCTTCCTCTGCTGCGGCTCTCCCCAGCCAGACCTTCTCCGGCCGCGGCTCTCCCCTTTTCCGCTGCCTGATCTTCCCCAGCTGCGACTCTCCCCTTTTCCCCAGCCCGATCTTCCCCAGCCACAACTCTCCCCAGCCTGATCTTACCCGGCTGCAGCTCTCCCCAGCCTGATCTTCCCCGGCCGTGGCTCTCTCCAGCCCAATCTTCCCCGGCTACAGCTCTTCCCTCTTCTCCAGCCCAATCTTCCCCGGCTACAGCTCTTCCCTTTTCTCCAGCCCAATCTTCCCCGGCTACAGCTCTTCCCTTTTCCCCAGCCCGATCTTCCCCAGCTGCGGCTCTCCCCAGACCGATCTCCCTGGCCGCGGCTCTCCCCAACCCGAGCTTCCCCAACCATGGCTCTCCCCAGCTCGAGCTTCCCCAGCCGCGGCTCTCCCCAGCCTGATCTTCCTCAGCCGCAGCTCTTTCTCGTCTCTCCAGCCCGACCCATAGTAAATTAATAAAACTACAGTATTTCATTTTAACATTTTTATTAAAGGTCAAATGAAAAGACATTTACGCATTTCTTTTGAATTAAGATAGTTAGGCTTTCTGATGCTTCCAGCCCAAAAAACTGTTGCCCATGAGGCACCATGTCTCACAAATTGCCCCTCAACAAGTACAATAACTTGCTCAGCTGCATCAGCTTAGAGGGAACATTGATAATCGATCCCTAAACCAGTCCCTACCCTAGCCACTCATGGGATAGTCCCCCAGCAAACAAACCCCAACCACAGATGCAGTCCTGGGAACTAGTTTTGCAAGGTTCAATGCACCTTGCCAGCACATTTGCCCTTCTCCATCAATGTAACAAAGAAATTGATATGCACCATCTTTGTTCTCCTTGAGGCCTTGCACACTCTCCCTCAACATGCACTGCTTTAGGTAAAACAAACATAAGTTTATTGATTACAGTATGATTTTAAGTGCACACGAGCCAAATCAATATGAAATCAGAAAATTAATCAGTAAAGATAACGACAATCAGATAAAAGAAAAAGTCACATTCCGAACTAAGATGACTGTTACAGTCTATGTTTGGCTTACTACACTGTCCTTGATGTTGCTTGGCAGATGGAATCCATGGGAGGAGCCTTATGAAGTTCATAGTTTCTCTTTTTCTTTTCAGCCCCCACTCGGCCCCTCCTGTGGCCAGGTGATTCTTTGTGTCAGGATCTTTCCGTCTTGAGCCAGGGTGCTTAAGCTGCATTGTTCTTCTATGCATGCTTGTGTTGGGTGTATAAACAGAGGTCTGTTTGTCTGCCTCTACTTGAGCCATGTGAAATACGTTTGGGAACATGCCCAGGCAGACTTTCATATCTGTACACATGTATGATGTGACAGGAAACATGCTACCATAACATTCATGCAGAGAGTATGCCATGAGCATTCCCAAAACACCTTACATGACACACTTTGCATTAGACCATACAGTTACATTGTAAGGGTGAAGAGGAAAGATACATAGATCCCATTATATGGCTGTGCATGGGGTACAGCATATCACAGTGAATATCAATGCGGATTCTTATACTTAGCGTAAGAACTGTGAATATCATAACACAGCAAAACCCAAGTTGCAGAGTTTGGCTACACCTATGATGTTCACTGGCCTGCCTCTGTCTGTTAATCACGTCACACGTATCTGTAGTAAGTGAAAAATGAGGTAAGTGTACTATTAAGAAGTGGGGGGTGGAGATGAACAAGCCAAGTACATCTCTTGCACTATGCAGGGGTTGACATATTTTTCAGAGTAGGTTCTCCAATGAGTGCCAGCAGAAATTGTTTGGTACTTGGTTATCAGACGTTAGATTTGCGCCTCTTTCGAGCCTTGCTCTATCCCCCCCCCCCCCCAGGGGCAGGAAGAGTTCTGCCCACCCCCCACCTGAGCTGGGGAGAGGGGTCTGTACCTGCAGAGGGGGATGTGAGGCTGGGGGACACAAACCCATCCCTCCCCCTGCACTTCCCCTCCTCTTCAGTTACCCAGTGTGCAGCAGCTGCTGGTCCCCTGCAGCAGCCCACTGTGGCTGGGAGAAGACAACCTCACCACCACCCCCACCCCCTGCCTGGGCATCACTCAGCGTCTCTCTTACAGCGGCTCTAGGCTGGGTACTAAATACCTTCCGCAGTGTCGAACACAGACGGGCGCTGAGCACAGAGGGGCTACATGCTACAGAGCAGGAGTCCTGAGCCAGCAACGCAGGCACAAAAAGGTGTGCCAGCTCTTTTAAGTCTCCTGCTCTGCAGCATGTAGTTGAGGCACGTGGTGCAGAGCAGAAGAGGAGGGAAAGTTAAATCCCTTCTCTCAGGTAGGTGTTGGGAGGCAATGGCTGCCTATGGTCAGGGCCCACAGTGGCTGGCCCCAACCCAGGTGGGCGCAGGGGAGGAGGCTGGTCACAGCATCTGGCCCTGGCCAGGGACCGGCGAGGGCAAAGACAGGAGCCATCAGGGCCGTCACGTGGCAGTAGCAGAGACCAGGGTCCAGATCCGGTATGGGAGCCAGGGCCGGCAGCAGGGGCCAGATCCAGCCTTGGGCCAGTAATGGCAACAGGGACTCGGGGCTGGATCCAGCTTGGAAGCTGGGCTGCAGGCAGCAGAGGCTGGGAGCATGGGAGGGGGATGTGATTTAGCACAGGGGGCAGGGTGGGTGAGCCTAGGGCTGTGCAGTGTATGCAAGTGAGCCTGAAGTTTTCAGTACGCTTTCTGAAAGGTTAGGTGCTCATGAATACCTGAGTATCACTTACGTTAATCTCTGTGTATAAAATCTTGACTGGTGTGGAGCAAGTGAACAAGAAAACGTTATATACTCCTACACATAACACAAGAACCAGAGGTCACACAAGAAATTAATAAGCAGCAGGTTTAAACCAAACAAAAGGAAGTGATCCTGTGGAACACATTGCCAGGGGATGTAGTGAAGCCAAAACTATAATAGGGTTCAAAAAGAAGTAGTTAATTTCTGGGAGGATAGGTCCATCAATGACTATTAAGAATGCTACATCATGCTCTGACTGTCTCTACCCTGTGTTTGGAGAAGGTGGGAGTGGACACAAGGGGATGGGTCTCTCAGTAGTTGCCTGCTCTGTTCATTCCCTCTGATGCACCTAGAATTGGCCGCTGTCAGAAGACAGGATATCGGGCTTGATGGACCATTGGTCTAACTCAATATGGCTGGTCTTATGTTTATAATATATGTATTTCCTAGAAGTAAACAATTGTTTACAAGACATAACTATGTGTTCTGAGACAACAAAAATACTACCCATGTCTTTGTGCCTTAAGTTGCATGTGGTGTGCTCAGTAATACATCTCTGTACCGACCTGTGGATTTATTCTGCTTTGCCTTTAAGTGTTAAGATTCAGAAACATCTTATCTAGACATGCCCAGAACAGATCAGAGCATGATTTCAGTATGTTTAGACTTGGGTTTCCTGTTGTGACTTGCATGTTTGACCCCAAAGTTTGTCTTAATTGCTTTGACAAGAACCATTTGATTTCTAAACATTTCATTTGCACTCTTTGATGGGATGCAGTATAAATATATTTGCAGGACAAGGCAGAAAATTCATTAAAACAAAACAGCAGGCAATGCAAGAGTGAGTTTTTTAATGCAGCATCAGATAAGAATAAGATGTGTAATCATTTGAATTTAAAAAGCTCTCCATGGGATAGCAGAAGGGACAGGGCAAATGGGATTTATAAATGCAGCTACCAGAAAGTGGCAGTCTGCAGTAAAAAATATTGAAAACTGATTTTATAACACAAAAATCCACAATGTTTATTACAAGAATCTACACAAAGATCATATTGTTCTGAAGATGATTATACCTACCTACTCAGTGTATCTTTTTCAATTCTCTGACCTCAGAGACAAATGACTACTGTATTGATGAGCCTGTAGGACATTACTTTTATCTTGTTTGTTTCTGTCAAGCCACTGAAGCTGAAGCACTCACCCCCACTCTACTTTCCTTGTAGGTCACCATGTTATGCTGATGGCCTCTGACCAAAGAAATGAGAGAAAGAAGTAAGAGGGACCGTGGTAGAAGGCATGCACCAAATCCAATCATTTGGGACATGCATGTCATTTACATGGCTCTGGTGGACCTCACCATGGCTCTGGTGGAGGCTAAAATGACTGTCTTCTTGTCCGTGATAGTTTCCGTGAAGACAGGATGAATAGAACGTCTGTAGGTGGTGAGCAGCCTAGTGGAACCTGACTACCTCTCTGCAGAAACACAATTTTGTGTTTCTTTCTCTGATCATTTGTGCCAGTCTGGAAGCTTCAATATAGTTCCACTGTACCAACAGACAACAGTACACAAAGAATCTTCTGAGATATCGTTCACCGACTTGGTCAACTGAATATATCTTCTCTATACTCACACACAGCATCTGAAAGTTTCTTTTGTCTACTTAAGGTAAGGTATGATATGGAGCTGTCAAGTGGTGTTGTTACCATAGAAACAGGGATAAACAATGATATCATTAACACATTAAAATGATTACTTTGAAATGTTTTCATTCATATCTGGTAATTTAATGAATATATACATAGGGAGATATTTTATTGGATCATGTATTTATTGTGTAATGTTAGAATTAACTAACATGTCACATCACATATAATTATAATATGCCAAGTTATGTTGTAAAATCAATCAGTATTTAAAATAATTATATATTAGGTATTTAAGTAAAATAGGCAAAAATGCAAAATGTACAGGCTAAGACCTGTAAAATTTTAATTTAGCTCTTTTAGGCCTTAAAAACAAAAACGCTAACATAAATAACTAAAAAAGAAATAACTCAGTGCCTTTAAATTATGAATAAAAAGTACCAGGGATCAATATTGCAAAAATATTAGTCAAAAAATTAATTTTAAATTATAAAAATGCCATAGAGGCATATCTGTTTTTAATATGTCTTTACCACAGTATGCAGGTCATGTGTCAATGCTAATAAAAATAAAGTAAACCTACTGTAGTGAGGGAGTGTGGCCCCCCTCAGAGATAGACAGCCTGGGCCCAGTTATACCTGGGTGGGTGGAGCTGGAGGCGGCCTGTCTGTCAGGCCGGAAGCAGGTGGGGCGGGACAGGAAGTATAAAGGGGAAGCCTGAAAGCTCAGTGAGAGGGAGGCAGCCGAAGGGGAAGGGTGTCTCTCTGCTCCCTCCCCAGCACCAGCCTGACCACTACAGTGCTGAAGACCTGCCTGCGGCCTGGGGCCCCGATGGTCAACGGGACCCCGCCGGGACCGCCCGCCGAGACTGGCCACGCAGGAACCTGAACCCAGAGGAGTTCCTGGACCTACCGCTACCCACGCAGCCTGTGGACCCTTTGGACGACAGCCTCCCGGTACCGAGCTGCGACTTGGAGGAGCTCTCTCTGGCCAGTGAGGACGCACCACCCCAGAGGCTGCTGCGACCTGGAGGAGTTACCCTTAGCGGACGACGTGGACGGGCTTTGTGACCTCCCACTGGGTGACTACCCTGAGGAGGATGACGATGGGGGCCCAGAGCAGGTACCAGCAGGGACGGGGGCAGGAAGTGGCCCAGGGGACTGGGAGGCCTATTACGACTCAGTGATGCCTGAGCCTGAGTCCGTGTGCCCTGGTGGGGATTCCGCCGGGCCCGTGGTAGACCCCTCTGCCATGGATAGGACCTGGGCTGGGACGCAGTGGAGTTGGGTGGGCCTGCGTCCCCCTGCTCCACCCTTCTGGTGAACCCCCAGAAGCCTTGTCTGGTGGCGAGTGTCTCCTTCCTGCCGTGGAGACTTAGGTGCCTGGTTATTTCTCCTGCCTGCCCCACTTGAGGGGCCTGCAACCGTTTTGTTTCTCCTGCCTGCCCCGCCCAAGGGGCCAGAGACAGAGTTTCTTTGCCCGTCCGCCTGCGGGGCGTGAGGCAACCCCGCTTGCACGTCTGCCTGAATCGTCAGGCAGAGAGACTAAGAGAGAGGCCAGGCACCTAGCCGTGGAGGGCTGGTCGCCTGGCTTACACCTACCCAACTTATAAAAATCAGGGCACCTTAAGGTTCTGGGGAACACCAAACCAATGAAAAAAGGGTTGACACTTCCATGTACATGTGCCAAATGTAGATACAGGCAAATCACATTATAAAAAGGGGATGTCCAAAGTGAAAAAATTAAGCTTTCTATGAAAAAACTGCAGCAGAAATCAGTCCTCTACTGATGATCACTCCAAAAAAACCCCATCAAATACTAACACTTTCTGAAGAAAAGAAAAAGTAAGTAAACTGTAGCTATAATATTTCCATATATATATATTTTCGATGTGTATATGCTGTTATAGTCATAACTATGTTGTTAACTTTATTAAAGCTAATAAAAATATTAAACCCTAACCTTGTAATTGTATGCGCTATTTTCCTTGGCTTTCGTGTGTTTTTATAAGCTCTACGTTTAAACCAAAAAGAAGTAACTGTTGAACTGAAGACTGTAGCCCCCAAAGACAGACTCTCGATGGTGTAATATCACAGCTCTAAAATTAACTTTAAATAAAAGTAAAAGGCCACAGATTTGGCATCCAGTGAGGCCATAGAAAACACAGAAGACCAATGGGAAAAAAGGTCTCATTTAATACATCAAAGGTACTGTAATCACTAAGAAAAGGAGACTGACTGATTTCACTTACATTGGCTTCCGGTCTGCAGATCGGCCGGCCTGGGCTTGGGGCAGGACAACATGCAGGTGCTCAGGTCTGGAAGCCACGCCAGCCACAGGGGGCAGGTCAGCACTCAGTGCTGGGGCCCAGCTGGTGCTGGGGGGGAGTTTGGGACCCACAGATTGGCCAGCTGTGGGGGTGGGGCAGGGCAGGGTGGCACTGGGGCCCGGCCAACTGGCCCACTTCACATGTGAAATGGCATGGAATGGCGGCGCTCAGGCCAGCCGCCCGAGGTGCTCCAGCTCTTTAGTTTTGCTGCAGCTCCTAAAGCCCCTTTGTTAATCTAGCCCTGGGGTTTTGCCCAGCTCACCTTCACTATTACCTGACAGTCCATATTTTCCAGAATACCACAGGTTTGCTTTAACCTACCTGTGTTCCGTGAGCTAGTTTTACTTCATGCCCAAATGAATACTTCTGTTCCCTTGCTTTTTTTCTTCATATTGTAATTTTATAACCAGCTTTTTGTAATTGTTGTTTATTGTAAGTCTGACAAAGCAGCACAGAAATTACTTTCCTTGTTTAACTAAGCTGTTCCCTAAGTGTTTTAACTTGTGCTTTGCTTCTTAAGTAAGGCTTGTCTCTCCTCCAACTCCTCTACTTTTCTCTTAATTTTTTCCCCAGGATATGACATATCATAAACATGCAATCCAGTGCTATTTCTTTTACCTCTTGAGCTTTTTTCTTTTCCAAGAACCAGTAATTAAATGAAATACACACAATGTTTGAAAAATTGGAGAGAATGCCGGACAGACCCACAAAAAATTGAGGATTGGAAAAAATACCTTATAGTGAGAATTTTAAGGAGCTCAATCTGTTTATGTTATCAAAAAGAAGAATGAATGGTGACTTGATCATGGTGAGTAGGTGTCTTTCATAGGAAGAATATACCAGGAACTAACGGGCTTTAATCGGGCCGAGAATAAATGGCTATAAATTAAAGCCAGACACAGTCAAACGAGAAATATGGAGCACATTTTTAACTGAAAGGGTGATTAACCATTGGAAGAGGGAAGGGAAATGGTGTCTAATATTCGGTGTCTTCAATTCGAGATTGATGCCTTTCTGGAAGAAATGCTTTTGTGAAACAGTTATTGGGCTTAGTGTGGAATAATGGGGTGAAATACCATGGTCTGGACAATACATGAGGTTGTACTAGATGGTTAATGGTCTCTTGTGGCTTTCAGCTCTCTGAATCTGTAAATCTAGATGTGTTAGTTAGAAATATTTTACATTAACACATCCCATCAGAAACAGTTAAAAAAATGCAGGAATATCACTGAAGATTTTCCTTCTAGGATTAGATGCATTATTTACAATTGTACAGAAGACCACGGAGAGAGTTTAAAAATATCTTCCCTCTCTTGTAAGCAATGTCAATGATGTTTCATGCTTCAGCCATCTGATAATAGTAGTGTTTTATGAGGAGGTTTCCTTGGATATAGTCCATCTGGAAAACTTGAAAGTCTTCTCTTAGTCTTTGATTATCATAAAAAGTAAGCATTTAGGGCTGTGAATGCAGAAATTGGTTAATGGTTCCTGTTATTGTTAGTGTCACTTAATGTTGAAATTGTCATCCTCTGTTTGGAAATGGACAGTGTTAAGTCATTGATTCCATGTTGTTTACAATTTTGAGCTCTTTCAGTATAATTTCAAAAAGCGTTGGTTTATTTTCAGCTGCAGAAGAATAATCCAAGACTAAACATGTTGTTCTCTTAAAATTAACTTGATGACTAAAGCTGGTTTCTCAACAAATTTTATTGAAATGCTGCTGATTAGGATCTCCTCTCTGCAAATGAGATGTAATTCAGTACAGCTGTAATGAATGTACAATCTGATGATTTAAATGTAGGGACAGTTTATTAACTGCAGTATCATTGCTGGAATGCTTTGCATTTACTTTTAAATAACATTTTCATATTCAGAACTGGTGCTAACAAGGAGGAAGAGGGTTGTAAATCCAAAAATTATTGGTTTACCAGTGTCTCAAGCTCTACTCGTGGCTGCAGCCTTCCAGGCATCAACCACCCCTTACAGACCAGATCACTGTGGTCCAGTCTTTTAACCAATATGCAATCAGGAGATAGATTCCAGGCACCTTTCATCACCTGTCCACAGAAGTGAGGCAGTGTTGCTTAGTGGATAGAGCACTAGCCTAGGATTCAGGACACTTAGATTCGCTTCCTGGCTCTGCCAATGGCCTTCTGTGTGACCTTGTACAAGCTCACTTCAGCTCTCAGTGCTTCAATTTCCCAATCTGTAAAATGGGAACACTGATACTGATGTACAGTACGTTAAAACCCATGTTTTTAAGATTAACAAATCAAATTAAAATAAACAGCATTCAGTCGTATAGAGATCATGCTGGAAAAACAGTTAGCTTAGAGTACAAGACAATGAATGTAATTAAATAATAAAGAAAATAGCAAAGGAAAGTGCTCACATTCTTGGCTTCTCTATTTTAAAACTTATCCTCTCCAGCTGGACATCTCCAACTGTTAGCCTTGTCTAGTCTGTCACTCCAGCATCAGAGACCCAACCAATGGGTTTTTTTGTCTCCGTTGATGCAGCGCTACACCACTTGACTGGGTGATCTCAATGCGTTGACTTCCAGGGATTTCCGGGTTTGATTGAGTGCATCTTTACTGACGCTCAAGCAAACTTGAAAAATCAATTCTGCTGCCGGCAGTGTAGACATACCCTAAGCCATGTTGGCGGTGCACTGTGTAGAAAACTGCACTATCATTTCCCACATTGAACCTTTCCTGTGAATAAAAACAGGACTCCAGATTACAGGGCTGTCAATCTGGCACTTTTCATGAGCACTACATTCACACACAAAATGTGAAGTAAAAATATCAAGTCTGCAGATGGACCTAGCAGGGCTTTCCAGACTTGCTAGGAGCTGGAGATGGATTTTGTTACCAAAAAATTAGGTTTCAGTAGAATTTAACTGAATTCTGTCCACTCTAGGACCTTAAAAAAGCAGTTCTGCAGAGTTATTCTAATACCGTGAGGCAGGATATGAATTACTGGTGTAAGGAATACTTGTACATATGGCTGATGGTGCCTTATCTCCAAAGAAATCGGATATAAAGAGGGCGTATATATGAAACCAAATGTTATCGCTTAACATGCTTATTACTTTCTCTTTTTAGATACTGTTTCTTCCTATGTATTTGTTATATCTACTGACCCAATTTTATTTGCTGGAGGATCTTCAGCATTTCAGAAATTTACATTGAATCTGATAACCTAGCATTGCAACAGTAGTATCCTGAGTGGCTTCACCAACCACGTGTGTCTTTTCCCCAGTGCTTTTTTTCTAAAAAAAAAGGTACCGGAACTCCTATTGATGTCCGTCGTGTCATAAAGAAATAACACTGAAAATAGTGCAGTAAACAGTAAATTTTTGAATATATCAAAGAAATAAAAATACAAGGTAAAAACTGTTAAGTTTTATTAACTATGCAGGCCGCTAATATACTGAAAGACAACCTGTGAGGTCTTACAGCAGGGGTCCTCACACTTTTTAAATAGGGGGCCAGTTCACGGTCCCTCAGACTGTTGGGGGGGCCGTATTATAATTAGAAAAAAACGTGAATGCGTAGCTATCACGTCTGCTGCTGGCCTGTGTTTCTGGTACTGGGTGGCAGGCAGTAATGCATCCACACACTTTTTGTTGGTGCTGTGGGCTCCGGCCAGGCCCAGAGCATGGGACTGACTGACCGATGTTAGCCTGCTGGCCTGCTGTTGTGTACGCAACTAGTAGCCAATGTTCCCTCTAGGTTTGGTGGCTTGTGTGCAAAATTTTCAAGCCGTGTGAAAAACTTTTTCAGAATAAATTTTTGGGGAAAACTCACAAGACAGAAATTATAGGCATTAATTGAAGATAAAGTGACTGTAAATAGAATTAATTAATTAATTGTGTTTAATTAATTTAATTGGAATGAATTTGGAATTGAAATCTAATTTTAAGAAAGGTTTTTATTTAAAATTAATTTTTAAAAAGTTTTAAAAAAGAAGGGAGAGAAAGAAAAAAGAGAAGGAAGGAGGAGACAAAGAAAAAAAGAAAGAAAGGAAGGAAGCAAAGACAGAAAGAGCAGGAAGGAAGGAAGACAAAGAAGAGAAAGAAAAAAAGGAAAGGAAGAAAGAAGAGAAAGGAAGGAAAGGAAGAGGAAGAGAAAAGAAGGCAGGGAAGAGGAAGACAAAGAAGAGGGGAAAAAAAGGAAAGAAAGGAAAGGAAGAGGAAGAGAAAGAAAGCAGCCCCGGGGGTCTGGAGGGGGCGGTGGGGGCTGCCGGCCTGCGCGGGGGTCCCTCCTTGTCCCCACCCCTCTAACCCGGGCCGTCTCCTTGTCCCCACCCCCACCCCCACCCCCACCCCACAACCCGGCCCGTCTCCTTGTCCCCACCCCCACCCCACAACCCGGCCACTCTCCTTGTCCCCACCCCCACCCCTCTCCAGGCCTCCCTCCAGCCCCCTTACCTGGCCGGAGGCTGGGAACTGCAGGGACGGCCGGCAGAGCTGCTTGCCGGCCAGTCCGCTCCCGCCCTGAGCACGCTGTATCTGCGCATGCTCAGGGTGGGAGATTTAAATCTCCCCAGCCCGGCCCAGCCTGCACAGCTGGGAGGGAGCAGCGGGGACCGAACGCGGCCCCGGCAACGGAGCCTGATCCTGGCTCTGGGCCAGGAAGTCGAGGCGGCCGGTGGGGGGGGAGAAGGAAAAAAAGGTGCCGGAACGCCGTTCCGGTGCGTTCCGGCAGAAAAAAAGCACTGCTTTTCCCTGTCAGTAGAGAAAGGAATAAGATATCAGTAATATCCTGGCCCAACTCTCAAGTGTATGATTTTCAGTCTCAGGAGCAATACCATCAGACAAACAAATGCTGTCTGCCTCGTTCTTCTAAAATTGTATTCACGTTAGCTGATGTCTATCACTCAGGATCTTTAAAATCATAGCTGTGGGAAAATATCTTTACTAAATAAAATAACATGAAGCAGCTAACAAAGGGATACAAGGAAGAGAATCTGAGTTTTTCTTGCAGTGATCTACTTGTATTCACACATCATCATCATCTCCTAAGGTTTCAGAAAAACAGATGCACTTAACTTTCACAGACAATACTGAGAACAAGTATGAGAAAAAGAGTCATTGTAGCTGCCCAGATAAAACAAAACAGAATAGTGGAGTATAGAATACTCAGTGGAGTAACTTTTAACTTTTTCCACTGCGCTTCTAAAAGTCTTGCATAGTTCCACTCGCTGTATCAATAGAAACTACTTCCACTGTCACTACTGCTCCTTTGACAGAAAGCTCATGGCCCTGTTCACTTGTGTGTGTGAACAGAAATAGATTTTTGCCAATATGCCATGTGTGGGGTGTGAGACAGGAGAATGTCTAATCTCCAAATGTGTTTATGCATTTTCATGATGCTATTTTATTCCACAATGGCTTCTTTCCACTCCCACGTCTTTGAGGATATGCCACCACCTCAGGAATTAGTTCTCCTCACCCTTTCTATTCTAAGCAATATTTTATTGGGTTTTTTTTCTTCTGTGGTTGCCAATATTTGGATGAAAGACAAAATTAGTAATTTTAAAAAGTTTATTATTTAGTTAATTTCCTTTGTTCTTTTTAAATTTCACATTGCTCTGGGTGCTTTTGCAAAATTTAGACAAAGTTAAGCTATACAGACAACAGAGTCCTGTGGCACTTTTAAAGACTAACACATGCAATAAATAAATCTGTTAGTCTTTAAGTGCCACAATAGACTAACACGGCTACCCCTTTGGAATTAAGCTATACAGTTTAACACAAGCCATCAAAATATACAAAGGATTACCTCTGCCGTATAGATATATATTCACCTACCTTCCAATATTAATAATTATTGGTTTAACATCACCAGCACTAACCAAATCTACACTTTTCATCCCTTTCCCACATGCTGGGTGTGGGAGGAAGTGATCAAATATGAAGGCTAGCAAATGTGGGCTCTTGGAGGTCAGCAAAGGAAGCAAATGCTACACAGTCACTTGTGCATATACTTACAATCTAAAAATAACATGCTAACACGATTAATGTGTCTTGCAGTGGACAATAATTGTCTGCACTCACACCTGCTAGACCACAGGTGGCAAACTTACCACCCAGGGCTCTTATCCGGCCCACGGAGCCACTCCCTGTTCCAGTGAGTGGCTCTTGGCAGCAGACAGCAGCCTATCTGTGGCCCAGAGCCCTCCAGTAGCATTGAGAGAGGAGCTGCCGGCCCCTCCCTTGCAACAGGCAGCCAGGGCAGAGAGGGAAATTTTAACCCCTTCCTCCCTGGCCCAGGCAACGTGGTTTGCACTGCAGACTGTAATAAGTAGGGGCCCCAAAGGGGAGGGAAAGAGCTGGGGTGGCAGCCGGGGGAAGCCCAGAGCCAGACCTGGGCTGCAGTGTCCCCTGGTGGCAAGGGGGAGCCTGGAGCATAGCTGGGGGTGCTGCATTTGGGGGGCAAGAGTGGCCGGGAGGTGAGGGGGTTGAGTGTGGTGGGGGTGGGGGACTCTCAGGGGTCAAGCATGCCCAGGGGGTTGGGCCCAGGGCTGTGCCCAAGTGTTTACTCCAGAGGCTGGACTGAACCCCTTTGAGGCAGGTAGGGGAGGCAGCTCCACAGAGGTGTGGGGAAAGGGTCAGGGAGCCCGCATGGTGCCAGGAAGGGGTCAGGGAGTCTGCATGGACACATGACCCACGTCAGGTGTCCTGCCCTCCAATGTGGCCTGCCACATAGAATGAGTTTGACACCTCTCTGCTAGACTATACATAACTGTCCGTCTCTCTGCTGGATTGCCTGTACCATTTCCTATAATCTTTTAGTGCCTAGTGGTTAGTGTAAACTTGACTTGGGCTGCTGCCAGAAAGCAAATATTTAAAAACAAGGAAAAACTTGATGGACATTTCCATTACACTGGAGAAATCATCGATTTGGGTGGGTAATGTGAGGACTTGGTTATTTCCTATAGGAATTCTTTATTTTTCATGAAACCTCCTGTTAGTAAGTGACTGTAATAATTCATTATGCCTTCCTTTATTATGTAAAATTAATTTACCACTGCTTTTGGATTTTCTAAAGCAGTGATCTCTATTAGCACTTACCACTCAGAGGTGGGGAAGCAGCGCTGAAGATTTCACAAGAGGAAGAGCTGGATGTGACATTCCAGTATACAGTACGGACTAATGAGTAGCTGTGACACCCCTACCTTCTCAACTTTATAATGCTTTGCTCCTGTGGGTTGTTCACAAACAGCATCTAGAGTACAAGTCACTCCCAGGTATGTCTCTGTGGCTATGTCTACACTTGGTAATTTAAGTCAACTTTAGCTAAGTCGACTTAACTAAGTTGACTTAAAGTCGACTTAGTTAAGTTGACTTAGCATATCCACACTTAAATTTAAAGTCGACTTAGGGGGGAACTTACAAAGTCGACCTAGAGCGTCCACACTGGATGCCTAGGTCGACTTCTAGGGGCTAGGGGGACCTTGGGCAGGTCCACAGTGGCAGGGGGGGCACCCCTTGCCCAGTGCCAGGGGGCTCAGCCTTTGCCCCATTGTAACTGGGTACAATGGGGCAAAGGGAGACAGGGGCCCTGGCAGGGCATAGGGGCAGGGTGGGCAGGGCTCTGCCCTGCCCTGTGGGGGGGCATGCCAGGCTCCCCCTGTGCCCTCCCCGCCCGGCAGGGCTACTCCAGGTCTACACTGGCTTAAGTCGACTTTAGGAAGTCGACTTAAGCCTAAAGTTGAATTAAAAGTAGGTTTACTAAAGTTGACTTAATTTTCATTGTCAACTTTATTTTCCATAAGTCGACTTAAGCTGCTTGCTTAAGTCGACTTAAGGAAAGTGTAGTGTAGATGCAGATTAAATTAAGTCAACTTAAGCAAGCTTAAGTCAACTTAATTTCTAAGTGTAGACGCACCCTGTGTGTGCTGCAGCCAGTCAGCCCACCATGTCTCTTACCAGCTTTGGTTGTACTGCAGGATGACCCAACACACTCCCAGTCTTAGATTTTCCCGCAAAGTATATGTCCTGTACTGCCCAGCCCTCTCTTAGACAATACAAGTTTATATGATGTCCATTGCTTCTTCAATAGCAATAACATGCACACAGCCTGCCATCCGAAATGGCACCAGAGCAACAAAGGAAACGATTGTAGAATTCTGGGGGAAGGGGTTCTGACCTGGTCAGTGAGACTGCTGAAAGCATGAGGTAAGAAAACTCTGCTTTGGATTTGATGTAGTTTGTTAAATTAGGCATCATTTATATTTTATATGTATTTTTCTTGTAGCCATTTCTGACTTTTATGCTTTATTACTTGTACTCAAAATCTCTCTCTTCATAGTTAATACATTTATTTTATTGTTTTATCTAACACAGTGTTTGGGAAATTCCATTTTGGATGGCAAGCTGTGTGCATGTTATTTCTATTGAAGAAGTAATGGACATCATATAAACTTGTATTGTCTAACAGAGGGCTGGGCAGTACAGGACATATACTTTGCACAGCAGACATAGGCTGACATCTATGTCAAAGCTGAATAATTATTTTGGGTCTCAACTTCAGACTTCTTAAAATATGTATGGTTTTTGGACTCTGTATCCTTGGCCTCTGAAAATCAAGCCCCTTTAATATGTTTAAGTGGGCACTGAAAAATGGAGGCACCCAATATCAGACACATCTGAACGATAAACACAGTGCTTCTCAATGTGATTAATTTAATTAACATCCCTTTAGCCTTAGTTTTAAATGAGTATTAAGCCTGGGACAATATAATCCAGGGGTTCCCAACCCCTGGCCCACAAGCCAAAAGTGGCCCACGCTCCCCTGCTGCTATCCAGGAGCCACCCCACTCCCCGTCCAGTCCCAACGCACAGCCAGGAGCCGGGATGCAGCTGCAAACTGGGAGTCAGGTCCCACACACAACCCAGAGCAGCTGCAGCGGCCACTTGCTGTCTTGTCCTGGGGAGGGGGCTGGCATCCGCAGCCTGTCTCCTGGGTCACAGCTGGGAGCTGGGTTGTAGCTGGGAGCTGGGTGCCGGGTCTCCCACACAGCCCGGATTGGCTGCAATAGCCACTTGGTGCCTGGTCCTGGGGGCACAGGGTGGGTGGCCACAGCTGGGAGCTACAAAACTAGCAAGCTACAAAACTACAAAATGCAGATTTTTCATGATGGATCTTTCTTTCAGTCTCACTCTATTTCCACTGGAAAAGATGTCATGCTTTCATATACTAAGAACATAATATGTATTTGCATATGTCTTTTGCTTTATAGGCACTGTGCAATCTTGAGAACAAAACAGACAACAACTTCTGCATATGTGAAAAGTTACTAGATATTAAAAGATACAATACACACAAAATGTAAGACTATCATGTCTACCACAAGGATACAGAAAAGAGAAGGAGCAGAGAGGGAAAGAAGTAATGAATGAATTTGCTTTTCCACTAAATAAATGCTTTTAAATTTTAAATAAACATTGTAATTGAATTTTAATTACCGAATTTCCCCAACGATAAGCCGCCCCACATTATAGGCCACCCCATTCTATAAGCCGCAGAAAATGCTCATTTATGTTTTAAAACTCTAAGATAAGCCGCCCCATGTTATTAGCCGCGGCGTTACTGAATTTACCAATCTGAAGTAAAAGCATCTAATTTGGCACGCCCCTGGAGGCCTTTGCAACTCTATAGTGACATTATACCGTAGTTGAGCGTGAACAATTAAATTGATAAAATTTTACACTTACCGATACCATGCCGCAACGCAAGTCCTACGCTGCAGAATTTAAGCTCCAGGTTGTTGCTTTCGCAAAAGAAAACGGCAATCGTGCAGCTGGATGCCACTTTGAAGTAGATGAAAAACAAGTGAGAAATTGGCGGAAAGATGAAGAAGCTTTGCACGTGCTTCCGCCACGTAGGTGTGCAAGGCGTACAAGGGAAGCAAAATGGCCAAGCTTGGAGAAGCGACTTAAAGACTGGATTCTCGCGCAGCTTGAGAACAATCGGGTAGTTTCAACAATAGCCATCAAAATGAAGGCACGAGGAATGGCGACTGAAATGGCAATTGATGACTTCAAAGGGGGTCATAATTGGGTTTCTCACTTCATGAAACGAAATGGTCTATCTATCCGAGCCAGAACAACTGTGGGACAGAGACTGCCAGATGACTGGGAGAAGAAACTTGACAGTTTTAGAGAGTTCGTCGGCAAGGAAATCGAGACACTGAAACTAACACCGGATGACGTCATCAACATGGATGAGGTCCCAATGCAGATGGACATTCCATCAACATGCACTGTTGATAAGGTTAGTAAAAAGACCATATCAGTAACTACCACAGGTCACGAGCGGACAAGTTTTACGGTTGTTATAGCTTGCACGGCAAGAGGCAAAAAGCTGAAGCCATTCGTGATTTTTAAGAGGGTGACAATGCCAAGGGAAAAACTACCCAAGGGTATCGAGGTCTCAGTGAACAAGAAGGGCTGGATGAATGAAGACGTTATGGTGGAATGGGTGGACAAATGCTACAGAAGGCGGCCTGGTGCTGGATTTTTTAACAAGAAGAAGTCCTTGCTAATTTTCGACTCTATGTCTTTTCATCTGATGGATAGTGTTCAGAAGGCAGTGAACAAGGTTGGTGGTCACATGGCTGTAATACCTGATGGACTTACATGCAAACTGCAGCCACTTGATATTGCTGTCAATCATGCATATAAGTGCCTTGTGAGGATCGAGTGGGAAAAATGGATGGCGGATGGTGAGCATGCATTCACTCCGTCTGGCCGGCAGCAACATGCGACGTACAGTCAAGCGTGCGATTGGGTTATTTCGGCGTGGAACAACATAAAACCAGAAAGCATACAGAACGCTTTTCGCAAAGCCGGAATCCTTCCTCCACCTACAAGCCTACCAGCAGCACAAGCAACGTCTGCAATATCCGAGAGCGATACCGGTGACGAAAGCGTGTCCGACATCAGCGACAGCAAAGCAGCACAGGTCGCAATCGAGTTGTTCGGCGACAACGATGACGTTTACAGATCTGATTTTGAAGGATTTGAAGAAAGGTAAGCCTAATAATTTTTGCATTTCAGTGTTGCTAATTTTATACTGAAGAATTTACATGTAGACAGATGATTGGCATTGCTGTACTGCAGTACCCCCACCCTCCAGTCATTCAACCGAAAATTAAAAACTCATCTTTTCCCAGCCAACAATAAACTTTTGTTCCTTTTATTTCTGTTAAATTTTGCTTTTTCCTAGCTTGTATTATATACTAGGATGTAATGTAATGTAGCAGAGGCTTGAAAAAGTTTAATTTTTACATTGCAGCAATGAACCTGAAATAGACGAATGTGAAGAAGAGGCTGGATGCGGCAGCACCAATTAAGTGACAGAACATCATCACTGATCTATCTTTGCTTTGCATTGCTTTTCGAACTGTTCGTTGCTGCAGTGAACAGTACATTTAAATTCAACTAATCATTTGGGTATGTCGTCTTTTTGTGCACTGAATTATACTTTTATCGAATGCGTTTTCATGTTTCTAGATAGGCCGCCCCATTTAAGCAAGCCGCACCCAATACGCAGGTTTGTAAAACTGATGTATAAGCCGCGGCCTATCATTGGGGAAATACGGTAATCAAATTAATTTAAAATAATTACTTGATTTTAATTTAAATTTAATAAAATCGTCTGGTGGCCTTTCAGGGCTGTAAAAATGACATTTGTGGCCCTCAAGGCCAAAAAAGTTGGGAACCACTGATATAATTCCATTAGTAAGTATGATTTCCCTTAAAATGAGTGTCACGTTTATAGCACTGTCTGCTGTCAGATCAGGGGAGTCCTGGGAAAGCTTGTGAATAATCATGGGAACACTAATCTCATACTGGCAATGTATGGGGAAACTGAAATCTCAGCTTTCCTTGCTAATGCCTTCTCCCTTTCCTCAGATAGCACTTTTTCTGGCTATGTCTACACTTGCTAAAATTAGTTCGAACTAGTTAGTTCGAACTAACTAATTCGAACTAATTTTAGTTAGTTCCAATTAGCTTAATTCGAACTAGAAAAAGTTAGTTTGAACTAAGAAATTAGTTCAAATTAACATGGCCACATTGGTTAATTCGAACTATTTAGTTTGAATTAACCTTTTAGTTCAAATACCCTATTCGAATTTATTAGTTGGAATTAAGGAAGCCCTTAATTTGAACTAACTAAAGCCTAGTGTAGCCATGGCTTTAGTTAGTTCGAATTAAGCCTCCTTAATTCCAACTAATTTGCCAGTGTAAACATAGCCACTGGGACTTCAAGATGAAGTAGTCCTCTTGTCTCTCAATAGTCTGATAGGCAGACACAATAACCAGTTTGGACACCTCCATTTAGCCACATGTATATGTTAAAAAAAAAAATAAAAAAAAATCCTGAAAATATCTGCAGTCTCACATGAAAAGCAGTGTGATAAAAGCTGCTGATATTTGTTCTATTTGTTTTTTGCAAATATAGATGCATTCATGACTATATTAATTCGGCAGTTGTTCACTATAGCAATCCACTAAGAGGAGCTAGATGGCAATTTATTGCTAGGTGGATTACACTAAGATTTCAAGCAGCACAGTTCATTAACGAGAGGTGTTGTAAGCAGGGAGTCCCATGAAGCTATCAGTTTTCTACGTCAGTGACCAGGGTGCTGGGATGAACCGGTTTCTCCATTTGCCCTAAAATGACATTTTGACTTTTTTGGGGGGGAACTGACCTGCGTCTTTGCATGGCATTACCTCTGACTGTACAAGGCAGTTCCTGTGCCAATCTAATCCAGCTGTGAGTTTAAATCAGAACAAAGATCTGCTGGCCTTTAGTAGCATGGCCCATGTCACATCTGAAACATCTGAATCAGCTGTGAACAATTACATTTCTTTGTTTCAGTTCCAAGGCGGTTATTTTTATTCCCAAACCAGTTACCGTAAATATGTCCAATTAATTAAAATGTTTGGTTTTGCTTGTACAAAAGAACCTGGAATGTTTTATGAAATGGTAACTAGAAAAACTAAGCTTTGCTTCTATTCTGTCAGGTGTCCCATATTATAACGCCTGTTCCTCAATGTACTTCTCTCTCTCACACAAACTCAGTGTTAACTCATATTTCTAACTTTAAAGCACTTATATTAGAGAGGCTGAATCAATTCATGGAGGCCTTAACTGCTAAAATTGTCAAATAAAACCTATACAGTTTTAAAAGTTCCTTCACTATTATTTTTCTTGTGTCCCTTTTCTTACCGCAGTACTTAAAGAGATTCAGGTCTTCTCTCTTTTATTCTGACTCTAGCCATCCTAATAACAACTTTGCTTTTTTTTTCCTTCTATTTTCTTTAAAATGTATGTGTGATATAGAGCTCGTAAACCTATAATAAACACAAAGTAAAATAAGATGTCTAAACTTTCTAATTCTTCAAGACTAAAAAAAAAGGAAGGGGAGAACAAGAAACAAAAATATTGAAGGTCTGATTTGCTGTTACAGCCTGACCTGATCCTGTGTCATACATTTCCCTGCATTTAATTTCCTCACACCTGCAAAGCGTCTGATGAAGTGGGATTTTCTCCCACGAAAGCTCATGCAATAAATATATTTGTTGGTCTTAAAAGTGCCACAGGACTCCTTGTTTGTTTTGCTGACCTAGACTAACATGGCTACCCCTCTGAAAAATATTGAAGTGCGTAGATGATCCTTTTACCAGTAAATATTTTGGAAATCCTACAGATTGAATCACTTCTTCAGCTACTAAGAAATGGCTCTCTCTCAGCAAAATAAAATACAGTCACAACTATAAACTGTAATGCTCATGTGAAAAGTATTTAATTTATTAAAAATTTACTGCTATACAAGATATGAGGAACAGTATTGCCACTAGAATCTAGAATAAGAAGGAGAGTGCCTTTCATCTGTTGGGATTTTTCATTAAAAATGTTAATTTTGTGCTCATAGAAGATGCCAAATTGACAGTAAAAGATCCCTGTGTTTATTTACAGAACAGGAATTCTGACAGGCGGTACCAAGATGGACTTCCCCACCAATATATCTCAGCCCTGATCTGGAAGGGATCCTTTCTAAGGGTACGTCTACACTGGAAGCTCTGTTAAGTTGACTTAACAAGCAGGTGCTAGGTTGATAGAGGACTGGTGCATTGTAGGTAGCCCTATGTGGGGGCCTGGAGGCCAATTAGGTTGACTTAAGGGCTTTCCCCATCTACACTGGCTTAAGTCGACTTAATAAAGTCAACTAAGCGTTAAGTCGACCGTAAGAGGTGGTATTATTAAGTTGACTTAAGGAAGTGCTTAAGTCAACTTAATAAAAACCCATTGTGGATGCAGGAGTCTGTAGGTTGACTTAACCTTCCTTAAGTCGACCTAAGGCTCCAGTGTAGACGTACCCTAGGTTAGTGCAGTATTCATGCTCAATCAACTCATACTCTGCTGAGCCTGCTGACAGGAAATCAGAAATCAATTACAGTGTTCTTTGCTTTTAGGTTTATTTTTTTAATTGATGTTGACATCTGTCCACTAGGAACTGATGTCATCAGCTCCATTCACATACTCCATTGAACAGCCATCTGATGGGGATTTTTGCTCAGTACTAGAGCTGGGTGAGTAATTTGTAACGATATATTTGACAAAATTTGCCCCTTGTTCATGAATTGGATGCAAGCAAATCCAGTTTTCTCAGATTTGTTATTCATAATTATTAGAATAATTCTTGGTAATTTGTTCACAACCAGCTCATTGTGACATCCAAAATAGAAGTTGTTCACACTGGGAACACAGGTCATAGGGATATTTCTGTTCCTTTATTAAATGAGCATATTAGTATCAGAATTTTGGTGCCAATACTCTTAGGCTCACATCTTCAGATGTATTTAGGTGTATTTAGGCACCAAGATCCCATTGAAATTCTGGCCTGTGATTTAAAATTTGAAATTTTCTCTCTCTAACTGTTTAGTCACTTAAAATTCATTGTTTAGATTTAGACGCCCGAAGATACAGGGGGGCTCCTAGTGAGATTTTCAGAAGTGCCTAAGTGCTGGGATTAGTTGTCTGGATGCTTTTGAAAATGTGTCTAGGATCCTCTCTCCATTTTTAAGTACCAAAATAGTTTTTAAAATCTGACCCTGTGTAAATAAAATCAATATATATATACATGGGCTAAGTTCGAATTGGAAACCTAGGAATAAAAAGTCTCCATGTCCTATTACCCCCTGCTCTGGATCATCAAATCCCCCCAGGCAAGATTATATTAACGTAGCCTCCAGCATCCAGAAACATTGGTTTTTTAAAGTAAGAACTTGCTGCAAACCATTTTGAACTGCACTAGAAAGGAGCAGGGATTTGGACCTTCATTCCCTCATATCTGGGGGAAAAAGCAATGAATAAGACTGAAAGTGTCTTTTCTTTTCTGATGTCTTCTGCACCCAGACAGAGACAGGAGACCCTTATGATTACACCAACTCCTTTTAAGGTCGGTCTCTGTTTCTTTGGAGGGCTCAATGTGAATCTCTTCTGAATCTTTCATCGCAGGGACATAGCCAGATGTGACTTTCTGGCAGGGCCTGTCACTGACTTGAGTGGGCCTGGACCACTTTCCTGCTTCCAGTTGCATGATTGGAAGCAGGAAATTCAGGAAACGACTGGGCAGAGAAACTAAGCTGCCAAATGCTCCAGTTACCTTGGCAACTAGCACAAAGGGCAGCTTAGGGATTCTCTGCCAGTTGCTATCCAAACTTCCTGGTTCTGGTCAGGTGGTCGGAAGCAGGAAGTTTTGGTAGTAACTGGTCAAAAGCTGCTAGATGTTCCACGTGTACGTGGAGCATCACCGGCAGAAGGAAAATGGTGGGAGAGCCTGCTTTCAAAGTGGATGGACTGTGGCCTCCCAGGCCTCCCTGTAGTCATTCCCCTGTGTCACTGTTGTTTCTTATGGGCCAGAGTGTATCTGTCCCTAGTGCAGATGCTGGGGGCAAGGAGCTTCTCTCTCTCTCATACCTAGCCATTATAAGTCCTAGTCAGCTTAGCAGTCCCTGCACTCAAGGAAAAGGCCTACAAGACATTCCACAGCAAGAAGGAGGCAGTATCTTGATCCTGTCCTCCACATTGTCCCTTGGGGTTGGCCAAGCTGTGTCATCTCAAGAGAAGCAGGGACATTCCCTCTGCATACCAGGGAGCTTGCACAGAGATTGTGCCTCCTGAGACAAAATCGTTCCTGGCACTCTTCCTAAGGCAGCACCGTACTTTATTTTATTTTATTTTAAAGGACAGTTACTCTTGTTCTTTTAATTGTCTGCTACTCACAGAGTAAGCTACTTTGACTTTATGCTCTGCATTTCGCCTGTTCTTATAAAGGAAGTATCTAAGATTTATCTGTACAGTCAGCAGAATGTCAGTTAATCCGGAGATGTAGCATACATAACTCACAAAAAACTAGATAAAAAACCCAGATCAAATGCAGTTAGGAAGATAACCAAGCACTACTGAACACAGATATGAGAATATTAAAATACATCAACTCACATATTCCACTATTTCATGTCAAATATCTTATTTCTGTCTCCCCTCACAAAAGAAAGTAATATGGTGTCCTAGAGCACTGGTCCCAAATTCTATTGATGTACCTAACATTGGTCCCAACTTGGTTAAAAGATCTGTTAACCTTCATGAAAACTTTGACAGATTTGGTTTGAATTTTGAGTTGATGCTGAACCCAAAGCCCGGTGATTTTGGTGCATTGTTTTGTTGGATTTTAATTTGAGTTTTTCATAAAACATTGCCTTTAATATCAACAGTGATGGCATACTCTAGCAACCACCCTTCCCAGAATTGTATCTTAATTGCTATAAGGTTTAGATTTTGATACCATGTTGTCCATTTCAAAATATGCTCTACGTGTTTTAGGTTAATTCTATAATCCTTATTGATTTTTAGCATAAATTTCAAATGGAAAGAATTTTCAAAATAAAGTACTGAAACATGTAAATGTACAATTGCCCTCTTCTGGACGATATATCAGCAATTCCCTATTCTGACAAAAACTCTTACTAGGGCTTGGAACTGTCAAAAATACAATCAGACATCCCCGTAATCTACATAATGTGGCTGTAAACTATATTACAACTCTATTAAGAAACTGTGCTCTAAATTAGTTAGAGTACAGCTTCTTGGCCTGTTTGTAATAAAGATGGTTTGTAATTGTGCAATGTGCAGATTAAAACCAAATTGCAACCATAGTTGGCTGTATCGGCATTTGGAAAATTTTACTGAAACAGATTACGTAACATTGTGTTGACAGAGACTGTGTTACATAAGATTAGTTTTGAAGTGGAGAGAGAGAACAAAGACTCCCCATTCATTTCACAGCAAATGGTGTATAGAAGGGCTTAGTCCATCTGATTTTACAAAAAAACAAAACCAATTAATCAACTTCTTGAAGCACACTGCACATTGTCTGCATTCTGGTTGTGCTTTTTAAATTCCTGAGACTGTGCAGAGGTTTTTATAGGAAGTTTGAAGTCTGGTGAATTGACAAACATTTTTCTTTAAGTACTACAACCAAGGGGAAATGGGAAAATGTTCAGAGGTTAAAGATCACTTCTGAAAAGTGAATTGGAAGGTGTGAGCTTTTGTTCTCCAACTTTTAAATACACCCCCCTAAACTTTTACACCAGGATGTTTATCCAAAAGTCCTTTCTTTGTCTGCTGGCCTCTGGAGAATCCAGTGTGAACTAGTATAGTTGAGCTTCCCCAGCAGGTGGTCCTCCTTGGAGGTGGGAATGGTGGGGCGTGATTAGGCAAATTCACACAGATTGTAATTTACGGTGACAGCATCTCCACACTGTAGCAGAAAGTAAGCCTCCCAGCATGGGTAGCGGACTCTTGTTAATGAGTCTTGAGCTAACGCCCTAAAAATAGCAATGTGGACATTGTTGCTGATGGGCAGCTCAGGCTCTCAAATCTCTTGGGGGCCAGCCTGAGTCTCCACTGGACCCAGAATGTCCATGCTGCTATTTTTAGTGTTTTAGCTCAAGCCCTGCTAGCACAAGTCTGTCTGCCCAGGCTGGGAGACTCATTTGTACCTGCAATGCTGACTTATCCAAAGAGACAAAAAAAATTCGGTCAAGTTTATCCAAGAGACGCTTGAGAGGCAATTTGATCATGGTCTAGGCTAGGAGGTCCAGATCTTCCAAGGAATTTTAAGCCTCTGAGTCCCCTTTGTTTCAGTGGGAGTTAACCTCCTAAGTACCTTTGAGGATCTGGGCCCAAGTACCTGGATGAGAGAAGATTTCTGACAGTCTACACTACAGTCTATGTCTACACTAGAAAAAGTTAGGTCGACTTTATATATAATAGTACTAGATACGTTTTTAAATTCTTATTTCCAAAAGGTTACAATTATACCTAAGTATTAATCATACACTTCTGAGACAGTCACATTAATTCAAGTTGATTGTACTATTATATTTAAGTGAAAGTCTCATTTCTCCTGTCTGACCTACTCACTTACATTTGTACTGCATTCTAATCTACAACATTTAAACTCTCTGTTCCCTCCTATTTGTATGGCTTTTTAGATTTTCTTATCTTTTAGTTGTTAATAATTCACTATACTGATGACTCAAAATGACCCTATGTATTTTAGACTGTCAGAAATTATTCCTACCATCAGTTTGTATTTTTTGTCTGTCACCGAGGTTGTCATTTTTCCCCAACTCCAAAGCATCCACTGTCATGCCCAGTCTAAGTCAAGGAAGTCTGTTTTCATGATAAAGGTCAACAGGCAAACAGAACAGTCTCCACTCAGTCTTTAGTGAGAGGTTTCAGAGCCACCTCTCCCAGAGGTCTCTGGCACTCCAGCCCTGCTCCCTTCCTGGAGCAGCAACCACAGGGCTGCTCCCCAGTACTCCAGGCCCCTTCCTGCAAGGAACTAACACAGGAGCTAGCTTCATTCTTGTAAGGCTTTCTCTCCCCAGGGGTCAGCCTGCCCGAGTCCCTCTCTCCAGATGTCTATGTGGCAGCCCTTTAGAGGCCCAGGTCTAGCCCAGCCCTCTTTGGTTAGCTGGATTGGGCTAATCTGCTCTAGTCCAGGGGTGCTGGGTTTAGCCTATTCACAGGGATCAGCTATTTTATGACAGTGCCCAAAAATTGTTTTTATTTTCTTGCTGGGTATTAATAAATTTGGCCCATTTTCTTAGGAAATCTTGTGGAGGACTGTAGAAATCAGGTGATCCAATTAGGTCCCCTGCCATAAGATACAGAAATACTTATCCTGATGATATTTTAATTGGTCCAAAGGGCACAGGTTCCTGAGAATATGCTTTAATGGTCCTTTATTTTAAAATGCCGCTTGCCTGAGTCCTCCCTCCTGTGCAGAGTTGGCGTCTGCACTTGACTCCCCTCCTACCCCGCACATTCCACTGTGTCCCAGTAGAGGGCATACGCAGGGCCATCCCTTGTGAGGAGCAGGGCCCAGGGCCAATCAACCTAGGTGGGGCCCCTGCCCCATCCCCATGCTGGAGGTGGGCCCACTCCGCCTCCTGGGGAGCCGGCCCCAGCTCCGGGAAGCCGAGGCCACCCACTGGGCAGCAGGGAGAGCTGGCCCTTGGCTGGGAAAAGCCAAGAAAGCCAAGGCCAGGCAGCAGAGAGCCGAATACAGCTGTGGCTGCAAGCCAGCCCCAGCCAAGGCCGATGCCGCCCTGGCCACATACAGGACCCCAGGCTGCCTGGGACCTGCTCCCCAGCCGGGAACTGGAGTCTACTGCTGGAGCCGGCCCCAGCTAAGGCCCCACGCCGCCAATGAGGGCTGGCCCCGGCCGCATGCTGCTGTGTGTGGGGCAGGCAGCAGGCCGACCCAGAGGCCAGGCCCTGTGCACCTGCCCAATCCCTGGGCCATGACCTCCCCCCTGCAGCCCCAGCACCCCGCCTGGAGCCCTGAACCCCCAGATTCCCATGGCAAGCCCCCAGAGATCCTGGCACCCGCCGGGGCCCCAATATCAGTCCCAGCCCCAGCTGCCCACCACATATCCTGCTGGATGAGAAGCAGACATGGCTTTTGGAGTAGGTGAAGGGGCCCCTTACTGACCGGGGCCCAAGGCGGGCGCCTGCTTCGCCGACCCCAAAAGCCACCTCTGCTGGGCGGGCGCCTGCTTCGCCGACCCCAAAAGCCACCTCTGCTGGTCATACCCCACTTTTGCCCTCCCCCACCAAAAAAGTGAGCATTTGTTCCTTTTGCTCTTGCCAACTGATCATCACTTGACAAATGCAAATGGGACAAATGTCTTGTTTTGCCAAAAAGTCAGGATAGGCAACACAGGGCTTAAAAAGGGGATTATCCTGGTCCAAAACAGGATGTATGGTCACTCTATCAATCTTTTTCTTTCAGAAAACAGCCTGGATTACTTCCTCTTTTACTATTTGCAGGCAAAGCACAGCAGCATTTGAAATGTCTAAATACTGTATGCATCAGGTGGCAGGTCTGTCTGAAGTGGATATTTTGACTGACAACTGATTTTCCAACAGGTGTTTAGAAATCAAGCTCATTCATCTGCTCATTCATCCTTAGCATTAGTTTTCACTTTCAGGTGAGAAGATGAAGATGGAAATTTTACTCCAGTCAGCCTCAGAGCATCTATTTTCTGAGAATGAAACTGACCCAAGGGCAGATGCCCAAACAAGGCTTCTACTTCACAAACTTGTTGTGTTAGGAGAATCCAGTGGGTCAATCACTCTCAACCCTGCCTATGCATTGTGCTCTGTCCCATCCTGAATAGCCTGCCATGGAGGGATCCTCTAGAGGCAAGCAGGGGAGAGACCATGGGATCTCACACAAATCCAGTGCCCTAAAACAACTTTGTTGCAGCATGGGGCAGAGCTGCTATGGCGGGGCTTTGCTGTAATCTGGGACCTATTTCTTAGGAACACTCTTCTCCTCCCTGTTGCACTTTTTCTTGCCTGATTCCTTAGATTGAAAGTGTGGCCCTGCTCAGCTGTGGAATAAAAGGTTGAAATCCAGCCTTGACTAATCAGAGGCTCTCAATCTTTAATAGCAGGCATTTTAATATAGAGATTGTCTTGTAGATCACCTCCCCTGCCAGCTGTCCCATAATAATCCTGTTCATGGTTGCACAATGCCCAGCACTTGCTTACATGAAGAAGCAATATCTGGAAGGTATTCATGTATTTTAATGGTCTTCAATGTTTTCTTGTTCTTGAAAAACATTATCCATATGCTGTTCTTTGGTTTTAATTCTAATTACTGTCTAATCAATCTTTGATACTTCTTTTCCTTTGAATTTGCTGCCCAGCAGCCTAATCCTCATGCACATGGTGCCCAGCCACTTGGTTCCCCTCTCCTGTGACATTTATTTCTTGCTAAATGGAGGCATTGCCATGGTGATTCAAGTCCTTGAAAGTAGCTTGTGTTTCCTCTCCTCTTGCATAATAGCAGCAGGCTCTGCTGAAGGCAAGCAAGCTAAGTCATTGATTCTAACTGCTCTTATAGGCATCAAGGCCTTCACAGTGGAGCACCTGATCACTTTAAAAAAGAGGAGGAAGAGCCAACACCACAGGCTTGAATTTCTTCTGACTTCAATGCAGCTCTAGTGATATCAGCAGAGTTACTCCTGATTTACAGTGGGCTAACTGAGAGGAAAATAAGGATCGGAATGTCCAACCAGCTCACTGTGGACATTAGCATATGCACCATGGATCAAACTCTGAGAACCACATATTAGTCCAATGAAAAGATGATTTATGAACAGGACATAATTTCTTTGTAATGGTTGATTATTCATGAGTGGTTTTAATACTTCAGCATGCAGATAATTTCTTGCTTAAATTTATAAAACGTTAAGAACTGTAGATTCGCTATTAGTATCAGAAGATGTTCAAGGTATTGGTTCTTATTTATCCTAACAAGACAGGGGCCTGGCAATCACAAAACTGCCCCTTCCTCTGTATCTCATTACAGCAGCTGAAATTGTTAGGGACACTTCATCTGAAGAATTCCTCATGATGAAATTTGTGGGGGCTGGGTCAGAGTTTTCTGAATTGAGAGTTTACTATTGTGAAGTTCACTCCTGTTGGCCACCAGATTGCTTACTGAGCCCAAACTGTATCACTTTCTAGACTGATCTCTTATCATCTCTTTAATGAAGATGGCAATTAACAGAGCTTCAGAATCAACTTGGTAATATCCCTCTGGGTTGTCTCCACCTAGAAATGTCTCCTCCTTACATTGGTTATGCAATAATAGATGTGGGAGGGGAGGTGAAAGTATGGCCAATTTTATGTGAGTCTAAGACATCTAGGGTATGTCTACACTGGCAATTTAGGTAGACTTAAGTAGCCTTAAGTCAACCTTAATTACTCCCCATCCACACTGGGCTTTCATGAAGTCGACTTAAGAAATTCCTTAAGTCGATTTAGTAAGAACCGCTGGTTAGGTCGACCCAACCCTTAAGTCGACTTCAGGTCGACTTAAGCACAGTGTGGACATGGATTAACCTTTAAGTCGACTTAAGGGCAGTTAGGTCAACTTACTAAGTTCACGTTCAGGGTAACCACTTTGTTAAGTTGACTTAATACGTTCGACTTTAAGTTGATTTAAAGTCAACGTTATTAAGTTGACTTAACAAAGTCGACCTAACTTTTTCTAGTGTAGACATAGCCATAATGCACAGTTAGGTACTATAGTTATAGATGTCTTTTAAAAAGTATGTGGGTGTACTGTAGATTGTCTTTGCTAGCGGGGAAGGGAAGTAAAAGGGGGGGAAAGGCTGTAAACACTGGGAGATATTTTAAAACTTTCCTTCTTCATATGCATAGCTTGACACAGTTCCTTTATGCAAACACTTATCAAATGTCAAGTACCCAAAAAATTCCATTTAATCAAGCATAACACACTGTTACATAATATTTGTCTTGGCCATGCATTGTGTCAGGGGAGTTCATATCACTGTGAATCATTTGTTAGGCTCTGCTGAAAGGTTATGGTGGATGGCTCATAACTAGTATCTTATTCTTGCTAGTTCAGGGATGTTCTTGTTTTGATGATTTAGGCACAAAAAGGGATGGCTCCTAATGCTAAAATGGAGATTTTATTCCAGTCCTTGGTACTCTCCTCACTGTTGAAATGTTTGCATGTGTTGAAAGTTTTCTGTATCTTAAACCTCAGTATAAAAATGAATTAATTGGTGTAATAATGCAGAAGCGCTGGGAAGAGATTGGTCTTTATTTCCTGGTTCCAATTATATGACAATTCAAAGTTACTAAGCATTATAACAAGGGTGTCCAACCTTTTTGGGTAAGGAGCCGCCTTGCAATTCTTTTCTCACTCAGGGGGTGGGTGAGGAAATTTTGGATAGATATGGCACAGAAATTGATCTTACTATTAATATGTAAGCAGTCAAAAATATCAATTTTATTAATACTAAGATCAATTTATATGCCTTATCTATCCAAAATTGCCTTATCTGTCCATGGCAGGGCAGGGATGGTGGGGATGTGGGCGGGGAAGGATGGTGTGGGAGGGGAAGGGCAGAAGAGCATGGCAGGGCAATAGAGGGCAGGGATGGCCATGTGGAGTGGTAAAGAGACTGTGGGGAGCCTGATGGCGGAGGTGGGGATGGCAGGGGATCAAGGCAGGTGTGGGAAGGCAGGTGCAGGAAGGCAGGGGACCAGAGCAAAGCAGGGCGGGGATGGTGGGGAGAAGATGGGGCAGGGTAGGGGAAGGATAAATGGTAGGGAAGCTTGGCAGGGCAGAGGTGGGTGGGGTGTGGGGGCAGGGGAGGACTGTTGCCAGGTGGTGGGTCCCCATTACTCACCTTCTCCTCCCCCACCACAGCCCCATGCACCCCGACCCCTGGACCCACAGCTTCAACATCCTGCTATCCCCTCCTGCTGCTGCCCCAGATCCATGGCCTCTGCTAACCCCCAACACCTGCTCCCTCGACCGGCCCCCTTCCGGAAGCCCTTGGGCCTCACTGGCCTCCTGCTGCTGCCTCAGCCCCCCCATGGCCTCCACTCCCCTAGACCCTATCAGCCCCCCAAGGCCTCACTGGCCCTACACTGCCCCCCCCTTACCTCTGCTGCCTCTGCCGACACCCCCCTGACATGCTCAAGCCTCCCTGAACTCCCCCCCCCCGCTGCTGCCCAGGCCTCCGCCAGCCCCCCCGACCCCTGCCACCATCGCCTCACCAGCCCCCTCTCCCATAGCCCTACAGGCCCTTGCTGGCTCCCCGCTACCCCCCCACCTCTCACCCCTCCACCAAGTCTCACTAACCCTGGGTTCCCCAACACCCCCAGGCCTCACCACTGCAATGCCCCCCTGCCACCACTGGGGCTCCTCCCCATGGCCTCACAACCTCTCCAGACACCCACAGCCTCGTGCCACCCTCCACTGCTGCCCCACAGCTCCTGCTGCCTCTCTGGCTCCTCCCCTGCAGCCCCACAGGCCCCTGCCAGCTCCTTCCCCACCCCCGAGCCACTGCAGCCTCCCTGGACCTCACTCTCCCCAGCCTCTCCCCCGGCCCTTGCTATCCCCAGGATCCCCTGACCTGCAGGTTGAATAAGCCAAAGTTATACTTTCCCATAAGAGGGGCCACTAGAAACTGACTTCTGTGGCCTCTGTCTACTGTACATTTCCTTTAAAAAATATGCAACAAAATACAGAAACCAAAATCACCATCCACAAAAACCAGTCCAGACAATTAATAAAATACACAAATGAGATATCCAGGATGAAGGTCACAATAGAGGAACTGATCTACCTCCCCAGCAGATGAGAGGATTGGTGGACATCTATCAGTATCTGCTATCACTGAAAATCAATAGCTTTCTGATAACAGCCAACTCTTGTTCTCAGAAGACTTCCTACTGCCATAGTCTGTTTGGGCCTGGAGCCTGTGTTCTTCATTCAGTGAAGGTGTGGGTTTTTATTATTTCTGTCAGAACAACCTTCAGCCTTCTAGATTTTGTGGAGGCATAAAGAGACAGTGGCATCAGTTTTGGTGAGATGTCTTCTGGAAAACAGATTATTGTTCTAAGTGATGATGTAATGATTCTAGCTATCTAAAGTGCTTATGTGACCCTGTGATGAGGTGAGTTCATGACATTAGCCCTGCAAGAGCTGAGTTGAGCCAGGTGGGCCTGATTAGCACAGCCCTGCAGATCAGCATGTATCCACTTCAGATCTGTGGGTATCCACATCTGCAGATGCAGATATCTGCAGATCCACTGTTGCAGATTGGAGGTCAGATATCGATTCTATTTTTACCTGCAAAAGGTGTCATTGATTTCTGCCGCTGCTGCCTCTGCCACAGCTGCGAAGAGCAATGAGCAAGCAGGGAACAAAGGAAGCACTCCAGCCAATCCCAGCTCGGTTCTGTTTGCAGTCTGCCAGCCAATCAGAGACAGTCACTCATGGGAGCTCAATTTACCATCTAGTCCCGCCACTGAATCTAGGAGCCCCAGCAACTCCCTCCTCCTTCCCTTCTCAGCAGCCTGACAGATGTTCTGCTTCTACAGTCAGAGCAGGCGTTGCTGTGAGACGGAGGCAGTGCGGATGCGGATGGACTTAAAACTCGGCATGCAGATCCCAGATGGGATACAGGCTGACTCTGAGCGGATGCAGATCCACATTTTTGTATCCGTGCAAGGCTCTACTGATTAGGCTGCAGACCGGAGCTTTAGGTTGGAGGCAGCTAATTAGACAACAGGCTCAGCTGTGCACGAACAGAGAGAACTTGTATAAAGCCAGGGAGCTGGCAACAGAGAGGGGCTACTAGGAAGGAATAGTCATTTCCTGGAAAGAGGAAGTTAGTACTCCCAGAGAAGGGGGGAACTAGGAAGAGTGGGAAAGTAGTCCAGGGAAGATTGAATGGCTAGAGCCAAGAACTGCTGAGCTGAGGGTCCGTGAACTGTAACCTGGAGTGGAGGGTGGGCCTAGGTTTCTCTATCAACCATTGAAAGCATGGCATAGAACCGTGGCAGTGAATGGGAAGACTGCTGATAGACTGAAAAGGGGAATGCTGAGTGACCTAGTCAGAGGCTAAGTCATGAAGGAGATGGTAAGCGGTTTGGAGTGAAAAAAGTTGCAGACCAGAGTTGAAGTGAGAGCGTTCAAACTGAAGAAGGAGGTGTCTACCTCAACAGCTAATCCCCAGAGTGACCGGAAGGAGGCTCCTGACCAGAAATGACTAGGGCACCTCATGTCAGGCCCCTTATCACCACTGAGCTCCTCATATTTTTTAATGCATTTATCCGCACCATGACCTGGTGAGGCAGGGAAGTGCTATTATCCCATTTTACAGAATGGGGGGATCTGTGGCACAAATGAAGTGACTTGCACGAGGTCACACAGGGAGTCTGCAGAACAGCAAGGAACTGAACCCAGGTCTCTAAAACTGCACCATACTTCCTCTCACTAGATGCTATGAGATATCTATGTGTGCTGCGTGGAGTTCCTGCAGGTTACAGTGTTTGGTAAATGATGGAGAGAAAACTGGGACCCAGGCTGTGCTGAAGTCTGTAGCTGTGTTCTTTAGTTAACACAGCCTATTTAAGAAAGACCATGATTCCCTATATTATGAAAGTTATGAAGTGTGACAGCTATTACTGCAGGAGGTTGGCAGTCACTTGCCACAATGTAGAGAATTTCACTGTCTTTGAGTATTTTGCAATACCACATGATTTCAGTCAGAAGCACTGGAAACACCTCCTCTAGTTCTCTGGCAGGTTATATTCCAGATTGAGAGATAAGGGTTCCTGTCTTTGCTCCATTTTTGCTTTGGACACCAGACGATGCACAAGAATATTGGTAAGAGAAGTTGTGCTCAGCCCAGAAATCCCAAGAGCTGAGAGGGATAAAATAGCATCACATCACTTTTATAGCTCGCTGATTTTGAGGCAGACCAAAGACTGGTCCAGCCTAGACATAAATTAGAGCAGGTTCAAGGCTGCTACTGCTTATGCTCAGCTACCCATAGCTAAGAGGTCATTTAGGTATCCAGGTTCTAACAGCTGAACTGTAAAGATACTACTCTGGCTCTGTGCCATCTGGGAATTACTCAGAGAGAGATGGAATTCCAGTTGGCCCGATCCACCAACTTTATGGCCCCTTTGTACCAGTAAAGGGGCACAAAGTTGCTATGCTGGACAGAGAATCAGGCACCCAAATTCAGGTGATTCAGATCAATGCAAAATGGAACTCACCTACTTACACTGGTTGAATTAATATAAGATTAGCAGATTAGCAGTATTGGTTAATGTCAGCCAGTCTTCCTGCCCAAGACTCCTGGCTGTCATGTCCTCTGGTTTGTGGGGAAAGCAGGGAAATGGCCTGATGGCTTCACTTCCTGTCCCTTGGTCTGTGCAGAGCAGGAGAGAAACCAAGAGACTGCTGCACAGAGACAATCGAAGAAGACTATGCCCAGAGCATTGAAGAGAAACCTGTCAGAGCTGTCTTCCTCATGAGACAAAGTCTTCAAAACGCCCTATCGCCAAAGCCATTGGTGATTGCAGAGCATTTCTGCTTTTATCAGTTGAATATAAAAGAGGGTACCCAGAAGTCAACTACTACAGGAGAAATCCAAGAAAAAAAACAACAGAATGTTATTGGTCACCACCTACAACCCCCAAGTCAGACCTCTTCACCACATCATCAAAGATCTACAGCCTATTCTTCAAGACAATCCCTCACTCTCTCAAGCTTTGGGAGACAGACCTTTCCTTGCTTACAGACAGCCCTACAACCTTAAACGGATACTCACCAGCAACTGCAGATCAAACAACAGAAACATTAAAGCAGGAACATATCCCTGCAAGAGACCACATTACCAACTTTGCCCTCATATCTACACTGAAGACACCAAGACAGGACCAAATCAAGCCACCTACTCCATCAAGGGCTCATTCACCTGCTCATCCACCAATATGATTTATGCCATCATGTGCTGGAAATGCCCCTCTGGCTTATATATTGGACAAACAGGACAGTCTCTGTACAAAATAATAATGGATGGAATGATGGAATAATGGAAAGTCAGGTTACGGAGCACTTAAAGAAATTGGATGTGCACAAGTCCCTGGGGCTGGATGAACTGCATCCGAGGGTGCTGAGGGAGTTGGCGGAAGTGATTGCAGAGCCGCTGGCCATTATCTTTCAGAACTCGTGGCGAACGGGGGAGCTCCCGGAGGATTGGAAAAAGGCAAATATAGTACCTATCTTCAAGAAAGGGGAAAAGGAGGATCCAGGGAACTACAGACTGGTCAGCCTCACCTCAATCCCTGGGAAAATCATGGAGCAGGTCCTCAAAGAATCCATCCTGAAACACTTGGAGGAAAATAGAGTGATCAGGAACAGTCAACATGGATTCACCAAGGGCAAATCGTGCCTGACCAATCTGTTTTTCTTCTATGATGAGATGACTGGATTTGTGGATGTGGGAAGAGCCGTTGACGTAGTATACCTTGACTTCAGCAAGGCTTTTGATATGGTTTCCCACAGCATTCTCATCGGCAAGTTAAGGAAGTATGGGTTGGACGAGTGGACCGTAAGGTGGATCGAAAACTGGCTAGATCAACGGGCTCAGCAGGTAGGAATCAATGACTTGATGTCTGGTTGGCAACCGGTAACGAGTGGAGTGCACCACGGGTCGGTCCTGGGGCCAGTTCTATTCAACATCTTCATTAATGATCTTGATGATGGAATAGACTGCGTGCTTAGTAAGTTTGCAGATGACACCACGTTGGGGGGAATGGTAGATACTCTGGAGGGCAGGGACAGGATCCAGGGAGACTCGTACAAATTGGAACACTGGGCCGAAAGAAACCTCATGAGGTTCAACAAAGACAAGTGCAAAGTCCTGCACTTAGGATGAAAAAATCCCATGCACTGCTACAGGCTGGGGACCGATCGGCTAAGTAGCAGCGCTGTAGAAAAGGACCTGGGGGTTATGGTGGACGGGAAGATGAATATGAGCCAACAGTGCGCCCTTGTTTCCAAAAAGGCCAATGGCATATTAGGCTGCATCAGTAGGAGTATTGCCAGCAGATCAAGGGATGTGATAATTCCCCTCTATTCGACACTGGTCAGGCTGCATCTGGAATACTGTGTCCAGTTTTGGGCTCCCCACTACAGAAAGGATGTGGACAAATTAGAAAGAGTCCAGCGGAGGGCAACAAAAATGATTAGGGGGCTGGGGCACATGACTTATGAGGAGAGACTGAAGGAACTAGGCTTATTTAGTCTACAGAAGAGAAGACTGAGGGGAGATTTGATAGCAACCTTCAACTACTTGACGGGATGCTCCAAAGAGGAGGGAGCTAGGCTGTTCTCGATGGTAACAGAGGACAGAACAAGGAGCAATGGTTTCAAATTACAGCTGGGGAGGTCAAGGTTGGATATTACGAAAAGCTTTCTCACTAGGAGGGTGGTGAAGCATTGGAATGGGCTATCTAGGGAGGTGGTAGAATCTCCATCTTTGGAGCTTTTTAAGGCTCGGTTAGACAAAACCCTGGCTGGGGTGATTTAGTGGGAGTGGTCCTGCTTTTTAGCAGGGGGTTGGACTAGATGACCTCGTGAGGTCCCTTCCATCCCTATTGTTCTATGAAATGCACACAAATCTGACATCAGAAATTGCAAAACTTAAAAACCTATAGGGGAACACTTCAATCTCTTCGCTCACTCCATTGACAACTTGCTAACAGCTGTGCTGAAACAGATGCATAAGAAATCATAGCTTCAAAGAGAAACTGTAGAACTCGAATTTATATGCAAATTTGACTCAGTTGCCTTGGGATTAAATAGGGACTATGGATTTTTCTCTCATTACAACAGGTGATTTGATCTCACCTTCCTCTGTGTGCTGTTCCCCAATGTTTGAATCCTAACTTCTGTTTTGATTTGCTGTTACAGCCTGACCTGATCCTATGTCATACACTCCCCTACATTTAATTTCCTCCCATTCTGTAAATTTCCTATCTTCACAGCATCTGACGAAGTGGGATTTTCTCCCATGAAAGTTCATGCGATAAATAAATCTGTTAACTTTTAAAAGTGTCACAGGACTCTGTTTGAACTTCTGAATATGTGACTGAATTAAGAAGCTGACAGCATTGCCAGTTTGAAGATCACTTAATGATACATTAAGGGCCTGATTACTATGTGTTCTGCTAAATGAAGCAACCGAAAATGGTTATTGACTGAAACTGATTTGTCCCTAAATTGTCCACTGGTAATTGCTGTGTCAATGAAGACGACTTCTAAATAACCCTACAACAGCGTCAAGTGAGCTGTATGATAAAATAACTGGGGTGAAGCATAAATCACAACATGAATAACACTCAAGGACTGTTGCCTGCAACAGAAACACAATGAACGTGATTGCTAGTTTGAGGATAAACCCTCTAAAAGCCTCAACAAATTGAGATTGCACACAGCAAATATTCAAGTCAGTGCAAAAAGCAAAATCACCCCAGGAGGGCAATACCAAAGAAGTTCTGGTTCATCAGCTTATAGATGATAATGTGCAGTTCACTGAGAATGTTATAGCATCTCTACAGATGTTTCATTTAGAAAACAGTAAGCAAAGGGGTTTGGGGGCTTGTTTATAAGTGAATGCAACAAAACTTAAAATGTATCTTGATATAGGATCTTGCTGTATCCATAATTTCATAGCAGAATTATCAAAGACTACTTAAAGAGATAAGGTTCCAGGGAACCATAGCGCTTTTAAAAACATACATGAGAAATCTTCATTCTCCTAGGCATTATTAAGTGAAGATGACATCTAATGGTGAAGAGCATACATTAAACCTCTATCTTGTGAAGTCAGGGAGTCTTGCAATACTTGATACAAAATGAGAGAGATCCAGATTTTTAAAATAATGGGCTCTGGTCAAACAAACAAAAAAAAGCTGAACTGTTGGAAAACACAGTTGATGTCTTTCCAGATGTTACTGGAACCTTAAAACATATGAAAGCAAAAATGCCACTTCAAGAGGGAGCCATTCCTGAATTTTGCAAAGCTCAGCCAGTACCTTTTGCTATATGGCCAAAGGCAGAGGCAGAATGTCAGCACTTACACTTACAGGACTCTGGAATTATATCCAAGATAAATTAGAGTCAATGAAGCACACCTATAATGCCAAAAATGAAAAAGAATGAAGCTGGGCCATGCCTGTGATGATTTCACCATTTCTTATGACCCAATATTGCATGTCAATCGGTATCTTTTACCTAGAATACAGAATATATTTGCCTCGTTAAATGTTTCTCCAAAATTGATCTAGCCAAAATCTATCTGCAAATGTAGATGGAAGACGGTGACAAGAAGTACCTCATGATTAACACATACAAGGGCTTATCACTATATCAGGCTAATGTTTGGTATAGCATCTGCACCTGCTATTTGAGTAAGGGTATTACATAATATTCCTACCCAAGATTCAGTTGCATACTTTGGCTATACCACTGACAAAGGTGGTTTGTATAAATCACAGAGAAAGTTGAGACTGTTCTTGAGGCCTCAACCACAAAATATGAGAATGTATTCCTCTACAGTCCTTTCAGAGGCAGGTCAGTTATTATCATAGGGTCTTGATAAACATAGCTACAAAGTTACATTCTTTAAATCAGTAGTGATCTCTCGGAAGTTGAAGATGATCTCTTTCACAGGTTTTATTTTATATGGATCTTTTGATGTCTGAGCCACAGACTTATTAACTGACGTTGCAGGTGGTGTTGGGTCAAGATTGCTCCATAACAATCGTCTGTCCTTTCTTCTCTGGTGTCTTTTTTGGTGATAGTCTTCTGTCCTTTCTTTCTGTGATGAGGGTCAGGTGATTTTCGTCAAAAGTAGTCATTCTTTCTTGAACAAGTCTTCTCCAACTAGCCTTGTCTTGGGCTACTATCTTCCAGTTTGTGATGTTGACACCATCTATCTTGATATGTGTCTTGAGGATGTCTTTAAAGCTTTTTTTTTTTGGCCTTTCCATTTCTTTTCTTCTTTGGTGAGTTGGGGTACAGCAATTGATTTGGTAAACATGCATCAGGTATAAGCACACAGTGCCCGCTACACATCAGTTGGTGCTGGATAATCAGGGCCTCAACACTTAAAACATTAACCTCCATGAGAACACTGAGTTAGTGCAGCAATCCTCCAATTTTATGTTGAGGATCTTCCAGAGACAATGCTGGTACTGTTGTTCAGGTTTATTAGGTGTTTTCTGTAGATCACACAGATCTCATAGCCATAGAAGATGCAGAAAAGAGTAAAATTGAGCACCTGGTCTGAATGATAGTTACTCTGGTAATGGGGTTACTATGCGCAAGCCTTGCTGTCCTGTAAGTGAGATTCTAGTTAAAAGTTATTTTATCTTCCTTTTTCTCTCTATCTTCCCCTCCTACATAAATAAGGTTCTGGACAGGAATATTGCTTATCACCTTTCTTACCCCTCCTCCCTGCTTGTTAAGGACTGTGAAGTAATTTCTGCTGTAGAAAATAATGACTTTGAAGGTAAAGCATCTGTGCATTATATGCAAAACTGGTAAACAGTAAACAGGGGCGGGGATAATTATATGCACCATATAATAATCAATATTCATTGTGTAGGTGCTAATGTAACCATATAAGGGTACATAAAAAGGTATCAGTCATGTATATATTTCCATATTGTTTTGGATAAAAGAATTGTAAGGAAGTCCCTCCTCACTCACTTGTGGTGTTGAGATGGAACAAGCAGGCAATAAAGTGTAACATTCAACCCAATCCACCTCTGGGTCAACCTGCTTTGTTCTTCTAACAGAAGAGAATTGAAATTACCACTACTCAACATTACCACTACTCACCCCTATCCCGGGGAGCCACAGCTCCCTTGTCCCCAGCCCTAGGTCGACTTAGGGAATTAAGTCGACCTAGGGCGTCCACACCGGTTTTAGGTCGACTTAACAAATCGACTTAGCCATTAAGTCGACCTAAACAGTGGTAGTTATTAAGTCAACTTAATGAAAGCCTGGTGGGGACAGGGACTAAGTTTGGTCGACTTAAGCCTCTAACTTGCAAGTGTAGACATAGCCTTAGTTATCAGATGGTCCCCTAACATAGTATCTGAAAACATTACAATCTTTTAATACAGTTATCCTCACAACACCACCATAATATATGGAAATCCTATTTTAGATTGGGAATTGAGATACAGAGAGATCAAATGACTTTCCCAACATCACACAAGAAAACTGCACCAGAGGAGTAAATTGAATCCAGGTCTCCCAAGTCCTAGACCAGACCTCTATCTACTGGAGTACTCTTCCTCTCTATCAGAATGAAGCATGTCTAATCTTAGACCCATCATTCTTACAACCATAGTTTAAGTCCTCATTCAGTAGCATAATTTCTCAGTGGATTTCCTATCTTGTGGCAGCCAAATGAAGCTTGTATCTTCAGTAAGAAAATTTCAGGTTAAAAAAAAGTGATAAGTTGCTAATTTTCTACAAGTGAAAATCACTAACACCCTTAAACTGCTAAAAACAGAGTTTCTCTGACCTGTAATAAGACAGCACATTTTCAGTGTAGAGAAGCAGAACTTGGCCTGTACTTAAGGTTTACCAGATAGGGACTTGGCAGGAAACAGGAATACAGTATGTTGAAAAACCAGAATGCTGGCTAGTGCTACCACCTACGCACCAGTATTTTGAAATTCAATAACTGGGTGCATCTACGCTGGCAAGTTAGGTCAACTTAAGGACGCTTAAGTCGACCTAAACAAAGTCGCGTCCACACTGGGCTTTTCTTAAGTCGACTTAAGCATTTTCTTAAGTCAACTTAAGGAAAGCTTAAGTCGACTTAATAACACCTCTTTTTAGGTTGACTTAAGCCTTAAATCAACTCCTTAAGTCGACTTAAGGCCAGTGTAGAAAGGGATTAACGCTAAGTCAACTTAAAGCAATATAACAGCTATCTCTGCTGCTAAGTCAACTTAACAAAGTCGACTTAAAGTGTAGTCAATTTATTAAGTCGACTTAACAAGGTCAACTTTAAGTCGACTTAAAGACGACCTTGTTAAGTCGACTTAATAAAGTTGACTTAACTTTGTAAGTGTAGACATAGCCAAGGATATATAGGCTATTGCAAAATAAACAAACATATGCAAACTCCTACATTAACACAATATAATGCTAAGCACTTGTATTCAGGAAATGCCAAAGTATAATCCCAATATATCTGTCTTGCTGCCCACATAAGATTTCAACCTCAACATTATATATGTACATATGGTCTTTGAAATTTCAAGCACCTGCAGATAAGGGCATAATTGTAGCTAAAATACCACAATAACATAACTTCTAATATTTTGTGGTGTTTTATATCCTATTCCATTGTAGGTGCTTTATAGTGCTCTATAAACATTAATGAATAAAACCTTACAATTAGAGATCTAGTTAGGATTTTCCATCTGAATTTTTTTTGATGGAAAATTAAACTTCCCCCAAATCTTGTAGGAAAATCTTGCTTTCTCTCCACCTCACGCAATACAAAATTATTCCTAGGCTCTGCAGTCCCAGACTTACAATTGTAGGGCTTAAATTGCAGCAAGTGTGGTTTAGGTTGGACGTTAGGAAAAACTTCCTGTCAGGGTAGATACACACTGAAATAAATTGCCTAGGGCAGGGGTCGGCAACCCCCGGCACGGGTGCCAGAGCTGGCATGTGGGCCGAGCCTGAGCGGCACGCGGCGCCACTCAGGCTCCCCCGCTGGTCCCGGAATCCGCACGGCCAGCAGCTGCGGAGCACATCTGAGGGCCCCGGCTGGCCCCACCCCCTGCTGGACAGCAGGAGGAGAGGGGAGCGGAGAGGGTCGCATTGCGTCGCCCTGGCCTGCCCAGAGCCGGCCCCGTCCATGGCCGGCAAGATGGTGGGTCGGTTCAGCCCAGTGGGAGGCGCCGCTGCTGGCAGGCAGCCTCCGGTTCCTGGCCCCAGCTCCCACCAGCAGCGGTGGATCCTGGTGGGCTGAACCGACCCACCCTCTTGCCGGCCATGGCCAGGGCCAGCTCTGCCCTGCCGGCAGTGGTGCAGCTCTGGGTGAGCCAGGGTGACGCAACCCACTCCGCTCCCCACCTGCAGTCCAGCAGGGGGCAGGGCCAACAGGGGCCATCAGCCCCGCACCGCCCCTGCGGACAGGAGCTGGCCCCGGGGCAGGGAACCGGAGGCCGCCCACCGGCTGATGCCGGCTCCGGCCCTGGCCAGCAGGGCACTTGAAGCCTGGCCCCGCCCCTTTTTGGCCCCACCCCCGGCATCTGCTGTGGGTGCAGTGGATGGGGTTGGTGCAGGGGCTGGCAAAGGTTGCCGACCCCTGGCCTAGGGTGTTGGTGGAATCGCTGTAATTGGAGATTTTTAAGAGTAGGTTGGACAGACACCTGTCAAGGATGGTCTAGATCTGTGGTTCTCAAAGTGGGGGGTACACCCCCCCAATATGGATCAGGAGGGGGACTGGAACAGGTGACAGAGCTGGCCCAGCTCCATGGAGATAGAAGCAGTCGCTGCCACCCACCTCCTGCAGCAGCCCCCTTCTGCTGCTGGGCATGCTCCCACTTCCTGTGCTGCTGCTGGTGTTTGCTGCTCCCTGCTGCCACTGACCCTTGCATTGCTGCTGCAGCACTCCCCGCACTGTAGGCCCGGTTTTTTTTCTGCAAGGGGAGGTTTGAGGGAAAGGGGGGGGATGCAATTGTTAGGGGGCACTTCCTGCTCTGTAGTACCTGTTTATTTCCTTAAGGGAGGTTTGGGGGAAGAGGAGTGATTTTAAGGCCTGCAATGTGGGACACACCCCTAAAAAATCACATCCTCTTCCCCAAACCTCCCCTTTCAGGGAAAAACAGGGCTTTCAACATGGGAAGTGCCCCCCCTGTTTTTTCTGAAAGGGCCCCCCCCCTTTCAGAAGGGAGAAAGGGGAGAAAGGGAGGGGCACAATTCAGGGGAAGGGGAGGGCGTGATTTTTAGACAAAAGTCCATGAGGGGCCTTCAGTTAAAAAGTTTGAGAACATCTGGCCTAGGATATGGACCAGCCAGGGAGCTTGGCCTGCCTGCTCACCAGATATGTGATCATGGAGCATGGTGAGCCAGACATTCTCCACCTATACACTAGGCAGGCAGCTGGCAAGCTGGAAAATGTCCATGGCTATGTCTACACTTACCAAAGTTAGTTCGAATTAGTTAATTCGAACTAATTCAAACTAATTTTAGTTAGTTCGAATTAACTTAATTCGAACTAGAAAATCTTAGTTCTAACTAAGCACTTGCATAGTTCGAATTAGTCAATTGCATTGAGCTCAATGTGCCGGTTAGTTTGAACTAAGCACTTGGGTTAATTCAAACTAACTGGTTCGAATTAATCCTTACTTCGAAAAGTATAAGCGAATGTATTCGTTCGAATTAAGGAAGCCCTTAATTCAAACTAATGAAAGCCTAGTGTAGCCAAGGCTTAAGTTAGTTTGAATTAAGCTTCCTTAATTCGAACTAACTTGCCAGTGTAGACATAGCCCATGTCATTTCTCCCAAAACAATATGTTTCCAGCCTCCTCTTCCCATTAAAAATATCAATGTATTCTTGTTTTTATTTTGTTCCAATTTGGAATGAAACAAAATTCAAACTCTCAATTTTATATGGGAAGGAAAATCCTATTCCCCCACAGCTCTACTTATAACACTTCTATAAGAGAGTTTGGGGGTAAATTATCCCACATTTTTCGATGTGTCAGAGCTAGAAACAGAACCAACCGGATTCATTCTGAAATTCCACTAATTTTATTATGTAAATTCCTTGATTTAGACATAATTACACCAGGTTTACAATTATGTAATTGAGAACAGAAGTAGGTCCCTGATCTGCTGACACCCAGACCTGTGCTCTAAAATGTTATGCTGAATTGAAGTCTAACCAGGAGATGCTATCTTTTTGATATTCAAGCAGTATTATTTCCTCCTTTGAGTCTGCATATTTATTAATTATTATTATTATTATTGTATTATTACAAATGTTGCAATCATTAAATTGCATTGAATATTGAAACAGTGATTTCTAAGTTGAAAATCAAACAGTGAAGTTTGTGACAGAAACAATGAAGGACCAATGAAGGAATTGTTTTGTGGTCAGCAAGAACTTTTACCAAAATACAGGTGGCAGATACCTGTTCCCCTGGGAGACTATGGTTAGGATGACTTTTTAAATAAATGTTTGTCCTCCACTATCAATAGAGCGCCTCTATTTGTGCACCACTATCTGCTCTGGGAACCTGTAAGTTTCCACACTGAATGTAATATGTGAGTTGATATATGAAGTCCTGATCTTGCAAAGACTTGAACATATGCTTAACTTTAAATATGCATGTAAAACTCCAGGATTGGGGCTAAGATCTCTAAAGGGCTTGGGACCTACCTACCCAAGAAATTACCACTCTCCTTTTTGCCTTCTAACCACAGCTGAGTTCATCAGAGATGCCTGATTTCCCTCAGCATAAAATGAGAGCTGAGCTGCTGGCATGGTTTTCTTTGCTAGGGATCCTCTGCTTTTAAATTTTATCCCCACATTGGTCAGAGATAGATGTGCAGATTTGCTGTCCTTCAGGCTATCTAAATTCATAAATGCTTTATTTACTAGACCATGGCTGCTCCCCTGAATTTAATATATCTGGTTTTTAGTTTCTTGCTTGAAAAAAAACTAATGAAAATAGTGGAAGAGAAATGTCCTCATTTTGACAGACAAGTGAATAAAAGACCATAAACAAAGGGAAATTATAAATCTCAACACAGTGAATTGGTGGGAGATCTTTACTGAAATATAGGAGGGATCAGTATTGGATCCAGTCTTTTAACTTCTTCATTAATTATCTGGAACAGAACATCATATAAGCAGTAGACTAATTAAATTAGACACATAGGCTATGTCTACACTTGTTCAAGTAAGTCAACTTTGCTAAGTCGACTTTAAGTTGACTTTGTTAAGTCGACTTAGCATGTCTACACTGTAAATTTAGGTCGACTTTAAGTCGACCTTGCTAAATCAACTTAGAGTGTCCACACTGGACACCTAAGTCAACTTGTAGGGGCTAGGTGGACCTGAGAGTGGTCAATCGTGGGACGGGGGGCACCCCTTTAAAAGTGCCTGGGAGCTCAGCATTTTCCCCATTGTACCAAGGTACATGGGGACTGAGCAGGACAGGGACAGGGGCAGGGTATAGGAGCAGGGTGGGCAGGGCTGTGTCCTGCCCTGTGGGTGGGCATGCCAGGCTCTGGCTGTGCCAGGCACCCTGGCAGGGAGGTCAGTGGGGAAGCCCTGGGGGCCCTTTAAGTAGACTTTAAGTTGACTTAGGGCTACTGTGTGCCTACACTGGCTTAAGTCGACTTAATAAAGTCAACTTAGCCAGTAAGTCAAAGTAAAAGCAGGTCTTAATAAGTCGACTTGAAATTTCCTTAAGTCGACTTAAGGAAACTGAAGTGTAGACGCAGAGTAAATTAAGTTGACTTAAGCCTGTTTAAATCGACTTAATTTACAAGTGTAGACGCACCCATGCAGTGATGAGTGCAATGTAAATATCTTGACAGAAACTCAGAGCAAATACTAAAAGGAAGAGAGATTGCAATAACAAGGATAGAAAATTAATGCAAAGGGGCTTGGAATAATTAGAAACATATCAGAAAGTAACAAGGGTAGATTCAACTTGGAAAAATGCAAGCTACTACATCTGGTGAAAAATGATCCAGTATTTGCCAGTATAAAAGGTTTTAGCCAGCATCCTTAGACGAATCACATTACAGACTGGGGAGATGATCATTCTTTTCTATATAGCTCTGGAGTGACTGCACTGGGACTTTTCATTAGAAGCCCAGAAAGGTGATACTAAGAAAAATAGACAACAGAGTCCTGTGGCACTTTTAAAGACTAACAGATTTATTGTAGAGTCCTGTGGCACTTTTAAAGACTAACAGATTTATTTATCGCATGAGCTTTCGTGGGAGAAAATCCCACTTCGTCAGACGCTTTGAAGATAGGAAAGTTACAGAGTGGGAGGAAATTAAATGCAGGGCAGTGTATGACATAGCATCAGGTCAGGCTGTAACAGCAAATCAAAATAGGTGTTAGGATTCAAAACACTGGGGAACAGCACAGAGGAGGGGGAGGTCAAATCACTTGTTGTAATGCGAGAAAAATTCATAGTCCCTGTTTAACCCCAAGGCAACTGAGTCAAATTTGCATATAAGTTCGAGTTTTGCAGTCTCTCTTTGAAGCTGTGATTTGTTATTCATCTGTTTCAACACAGCTATTAACAAGTCGTCAAGGGAGTGAGCAGGGAGATTGAAGTGTTCCCCTACAGGTTTTGCAGTGTTGCAATTTCTGATGTCAGATTTGTGTCCATTGATTCTTTGGCGCAGAGACTGTCCTGTCTGTCCAATATATAAGGCAGAGGGGCATTTCCGGCACATGATGGCATAAATCACATTGGTGGATGAGCAGGTGAACGAACCCTTGATGGAGTAGGTGGCATGATTAGGCCCTGTGATGGTGTCATCAGTGTAGATATGAGGGCAAAGTTGGCAGCGTGGTCTGCTGCAGGGCTGAGTTCCTGCTTTAGTGTTTCTGTTCTGTGATCCGTAGTTGCTGGTAAGTATCCTTTTAAGATATCCTTATATGCAAATTTGACTCAGTTGCCTTGGGGTTAAACAGGGACTATGGATTTTTCTCGCATTACAACAAGTGATTTGACCTCCCCCTCCTCTATGTGCTGTTCCCCAGTGTTTTGAATCTTAACACCTATTTTGATTTGCTGTTACAGCCTGACCTGATGCTATGTCATACACTCCCCTGCATTTAATTTCCTCCCACTCTGTAACTTTCCTATCTTCAAAGCATCTGACGAAGTGGGATTTTCTCCCACGAAAGCTCATGCGATAAATAAATCTGTTAGTCTTTAAAAGTGCCACAGGACTCTGTTGTCTTCCTATAATAGACTAACACGGCTACCCCTTTGAGATTTATTGTAATGCACCTGCTGGCTCATTATTGGGAATTCTTAACACTCAATTCACCATCCATCCAGGAGAGGGCTCCATGATCTCTCCTGCACAAGAAAGAAGAGCTCTTGAGGAGATGTGGTTCAGGGTAGCAGTGGAGATGCTTTGTGAAAGGATGAACAGTAGTCGCAGGTCTGAGATAGCAGGCTGGGTGCTGATTGTGAAGGAAAGGCTGGATATCAGGCAGGCTGGAGGGCCTAAGGGGGCATATCCTGTTGATGCCAGAAAGCTTTTGGATTTTGTTACCTTCACACCCCTTGTCCAAATAGTAACCCAATGAACTGAAGTAAAATGTTGGGCTTAATTTTTGCTGTTTGTTAGTTGAAATTGTTAAAGGAGGTGCCCATGGGATATTGGTACTATTTATTTCTGGCAGCCCTAGTAAAGGAATCCTGTATTACGAAAAGTGTATGTTTTTGGGAACCCTGTTGAAAGCTAGAAGCTGAAGCCCCCAAGGCTTGGAGTGCCTAAAGCACGTGATTTCCAGCTCGCAGTACACCTGTCACACTAGCACTACTAGATGTTGGAGAGACTGATGTACCGCAACACTCACATTGACACGCTGCAGCCAGTGGGATGGTGACAGTATTGTCAAACTGTGCAAAGTTCAGAGAAGAGCAACAAAATGATCTGGGAAAAGGAGGATTTATAAAGAAAAATTAAATGTATACTTTACGTAAGTGATAATGATCGAGAAGGGGGTGCACAGCAATCTATAGCTGTTTAAATAGTGTGACATAAGATAAAGATAAATTATTTAGAGCCACACAAAGGAATATAAGGAGAAATGGGAAGTATTATAGAATGGGTAAATATAGGATGAATATTGCAGCCTGGCCAACTTCATGCCTTCAAAAATCATGTCATTGGCCTAAAATCCACAAGGTTGTAAAAAAAAATTGAGGGTCCTTTTAATTTGCTTTGTGGTATTTGAACCTTTTGGAGTTGTATTTTTCAAGCTTTTCTTTTTAATCCTGCGAGCTAGAAATTAGTTCTTCAATCAGTGCAAGCTGAAAGTCTAAGATAATCAAACCATTGCATGAGTTGGACTTCAAGAAAAAAAAAGTTTTAACAAAACATTTAAAAAACCCTAACTGTTTATCCTGAGATTCATGATAAAATCGCTAGAGCTGGCAACAAGATAAAACATCCTGGCAGCCAGATCTATGAAGGTGTGGAAAAGCTACCTAACATGATACTAAGTTCACACTAGATCAAATTTTAAAAAATATTAAAAACAATGTTTAAAGAAATGATTCAGTGCAGAGTTTCAACAAAAGAGTTCCTGGATATCTGGGTATAATGTACAGATTATCAGGGGGTAGGTACAGAGTTTGGAAGTTGGAAAGTACAATCTATGGTATCCCATAGGGTTGATGGCTTACAATATAAGGAATCAGTGAAAGGGTTTGTCATTCATACAAAAGTTCCATATAAGTGTGGGTTTTTGTGGGAAGTAGATAAGGTAGTGAAAGACACACACACACAATCGGAGCTGAGGCCATGCTGGATTGGGGATTCCTTGGATCCCCCCGACTGTGGCCAGCAGTCTGTGCTCTGGCAGGCTTCCCCCACCTGCTCCTCTGAAATGCTCAGCCCTGGCCAGCAGCGGGGTGCACTGGGAGTGACGCCGCCCTGCTTGCTGCGTGGGGATGCAGTGACAGTGGCCCTGGCTAGCATTTCTGGCTACCTTTCTAGCTAGGCGGCTCCTCCCCCTTTTCGCCGTCCTCCCCCTCCTCCTGCCGAGCCCTCCCTTTCCCCCTCCCTTGGTCCCTCCTCCATCACTCCCTGCCCGCGCTGGCTTCCAGCTGCTGCGGCTGCTCCGGAAAATGTCCGAGCGCGGCGGCTTCTACCGGCAGGAATTGAACAAGACGGTGTGGGAGGTTCCCCAGCGCTACCAGCACCTGACCCCGGTGGGCTCCGGAGCCTACGGCTCCGTCTGGTAGGTGCAAGCCGCGGGCGTGGGGGAGGACGGGCCCCGGGCAGGCGGCAGCCGCGCCCCCCGACAGGACTTGCCCAGGGCCAGCCCAGCTGGGCGCGAACAATGCACGGAACAGAGGCCGGCGCGCGAGGCCTGGCTTAGCCCGGCCGGGGTGGGGCGTGCCCGTGTAAACGTGCAATGGGGTTCGGGCGTGTGATGGGGGCGGGCAGCCGCTCCATAAAGGCGCGCTGGAGATCCGGTGTGAGGCGGCGCTGTGGGCTCCCCGTGTAGACAGGATTTCGCTGCGACTCTCCCTTCCCCGCCCCCATTGTGGGATTCCTCCTCGGGGGTTGCTAAGGGTAACCCGGGTCATGCTGGTCTCTGAGAGAGGTTTCCTCAGCCCACATCCTCACTAGAGAGCCGCAGGCATGCATTGAAGTTTGCTAGATTGACTCTTTCATGCACACTGCTGTGGGGCGGGGAAGGAATGGTCTATTCATATGGGGGGTGGAGGTGAGAGTGACCCACGTCAAACAAAACTTTAGGTGGGTAAATCCCTAGAGCCGGTAATTTTCCCCCCAGGAGGCTTCTCGCTAGTTGATGTAACAGACTTGCATCACCTCAAAATGCATCATTTAAACCTGTTTCCAGGTGTAGGGAGACAATAAGGGAGCTTGTTTATGGAGCCCATCCTTTTAGCAAGGCAGCCTTCATTTTATGTGCACTTTCAGCTCCGTGAAAATTGCAACATTGCCAGGGATCTTGCAATGTCATTGTCTCTGTGAATCAGAAACAAAAACTTGCTGCTGCTTTAGAATCAGTCGGAGAAGAGGAAGAGTGTTAGTCCTGACAGATTTGTGTGTGCGCATGAAATAGCAAAGTGCTCCTTGTTAATGTTATGAGAAACTTCATTGCATTCTGTCATGTCTGTTTTAGATTTATAGAGAAACCCATTGTTTTGCCTGCAACTTGCTTGCTCCATAGTTGTGTCTGAACTCTGAAGAATTACCTCTACCCACTTTTCTATGAGTTACATAGTTCTTGACAAACAGATTAATTAATCAGAGTGCCATCATAATAGGACTGAAGAACGATGAACTAAGTAGAATCATACAGTGTTTGTGGTGTACAAGTCAGTGGTGGTGTTCTGTATTTACACTGGCATAAGTGTGAACAGGATTTTGCCCACTGACTTCAATGGAGTTGTAAGTCAGGGCAGAATGTCCCAAAGACTGTAGAGACTGTTGGTGTTGTGCAAGGATTTGTGCTGTATCCTTTCCATTAAACATTGCTCAGTTATTTATCACATATAATTCATTTACTTTGTGCTTTCAGTCCTGCAAGATCAAACCACTGTCCTATTTGAACTGCATATAACTACATATGTAGACACTTTAAATCATTTCAGAACTGATGTTAGCTTCTAAAAGGTCATTGTCAATTTAAAACTCAGACTTCTATCTGAATTCTTTTACCTATAATTTACAACAAAATCCCTACCGTGACTATAATCAAATGCATTAATGAAGAAAAAGTTTTCTCAATTTTGTTTCCACTTGATTTGTGCTGTGCATTTGACAGAACCTTTTGGATAGTCAGTTTCACTCTTTTTCCTATATTGTCAGTTTCCTGGGAGTTTGTTTGTGTTTTTCACACAACAGGAGAGAGAGAAACATTTAAAATAGGAAAATAGATGAAAACCCTCCACAATATTTGGCAGAGGGTCTAAGGGCGGATGTATGACCTGGAATTTCTCTTAACTCATTTTTCCAAATTGACTAGATTTCAGGCTTTTTCTTTTCCTACGAACAATCTCTGTGAGTCTTCACAGATTTCCTTCCAGCTAAAGGCACTGTTCTGTAAATATCTCTATTCCTAAGTTATTTAAACCACAAATTCTTAGCTCAAGGATTTGGGGATTTTTCCTAATAGCTCTCAAACTGGTATGTTTACCATATGAAAACAAGCATTTTAGTTTTCTAGTTGCACCTGATTTTTCTGTCTATTTTTCCTTAAACTCAAATATTTCTAAGAAAAATCTGTAGCATAATGCCAAAAACTTTTCAGGCATAATAAAGGAAATGGCAATGTGGTATTTCACATTCTGTACAGCGGATTTGTTTTGTGTGATAGAGTTTATGATTTCTTCTACTTATTTTTCTCTCTTTGCTGATGCTAAGGAAATCCTAGTCATTGACAAATGAAGAAGCCTAGAAATTAGGACATAAAATGCAGGGAAGTGCATCTGAAATGAAAGTGGAATCAGTAGCTAGTTGCCGCTAGCCAGTGTGGTGTCAAACAGGAGAACCAGCCATTCTCTTCACTGATGTATTCTGCCCCTTACATGACTAATCCCCACTCTATACAGCAAAATACTTAAAAACATGCTTAAGTCCTGTTGAAGTCAGTGGCATTTAAGCACATGCCTAAATGCGTGGCTGAATGAAACCCAAAGTCCAAAAGTCCAAACACTGGCTTTGAAATAAGAGCAAAGTTTTTAATAGAATCATATATTTCTTAACAGTTCTGGAGGAAATCTTTATTCATTGTGAAACATTCCCCCTCTTTCTAATCCAGTGTAACTTTTCTACAAATCTTTCCCCTCCTTTTAATGTAACTCATTACTTGCATCTGAGTGACTTTTGTGTAAAATAATGTTGCAATTGTTGCATTAAATATGTTAGGCTAAAACACATCTGTGAAGAGTCTATTAGACAGTATCTCAGCTTTGGAGTGACTTCTTTCAAATTAAATTTTATATGACTACATGTACATTTTTAAAGTTGCTAGAAATAAAATGGGGGATCAGATGTTTTTGTTCTCCTATAGCTCAAAATGATTATGATGATAAACAAATATTTTGCAGCTGCTTTTTCTCATATCTATTTAAATACTGACAACCTGCTTTGATGTTGTACCAGATGCAAAATATGATCTCTGACCCACAGAGATTAGTTTTGTCACTCTCAAGGTTTATCAGAGTGGGGCTAATTCCTGGAAACTTTCAAAGCATATAGCAACCCTGCCTAATATCCTACTGCAGAACTACTAACAGTGATATGTAACCTATCATTTAAATCAGCTTCTGTACCAAATGATTGGTGGATAGCTAATGCGATGTCAGTTTTTAAAAAAGATTCCAGAGGCGATCTCAGAAATTAAAGGTTGGTAAGTCTAACTTCAGTATCAGGCAAATTGGTTGAAACTATAGTAAAAAACAGAATTATCAGACACCTAGATGAACGTGATTTGTTGGGAAAGAATCAACATGGCTTTAGTAAAGGGAAATTATGTCTCACCAATCTACTAGAATTCTTTCAGGGGGTCAACAAGCACATGGACAAGAATGATCAAATGGATATAGTGTGCTTACATTTTCAGAAAGCCTTTGAGAAGGTTCCTCACCCAAGACTCTTAAACCAAGTAAGTGGTCATGGAATAAGAGGGCAGGTCGATTCCTGGATCTGTAACTGGTTAAAAGGTAGGAAACAAAGGCTAGGAATAAATGGTCACTTTTCATAATGGAGAGAGGTGAACCGTGGTGTACCCTACGGAGTCTGTCCTGGGACGAGTACAGTTCAACATAGTCATAAATGATCTGGAAAAAAGGGTAAACAATGAGGTGGCAAGATTTACAGATGATACAAAACTACTCAAGATAGTTAAGTCCAAAGCAGACTTACAAAACTGGGTTACTGGTCAACAAAATGAAAAATGAAATACAGTATTGATCAGTGCAAAGCAATGCACAATGAAAAACATAATCCCTATTATATATACGAAATGATGGGGTCTAAATTAGCTGTTACCACTCAAGAATGATCTTGGAGTCATTGTGGATAGTTCCCCGAAAACATCCACTCAATGTGCAACGGCAGCCAAAAAACCTAGCAGAATGCTGGAAATCATTAGGAAAGAATAGATAAGATAGAATACATCATATTACCTTTTTCTAAATCCATTGTTTGCCCTCATCTTGAATACTGCAAGCAGATCTGGTTGCCCCAACTCAAAGAAGATATATTAGAATTGGAAAAGGTACAGAGAAGGGCAACTAAAATCATTACGGTATGGAAAAGCACCCATATGAGGAGAGAGTAATAAAACTAGGACTTTTCAGCTTGGAAAAGACATGACTAAGAGGAGGGGAAATGATAGAGGTTTTTTAAATCCATGACTGGTGGAAAAAAAAGAAGTGTCATTTACTCCTCATAACACAAAAGCTAGGAGTCATCAAATGAAATTAATAAACAAGAGATTTAAAATGAGCAAACAGAAGTCTTTCTTTACGCAATGCACGGTCGATCTGGAACGTCTCTCCACAGGATGTTGTGAAGACAGATTATAACAGGGTTCAAAGTGCTAGATAAATTCCTGGAGGATAGGTCTATCAATGATTATTAGTCAGGGTAGGGATTGCTGTTTACCAGAGACTGGGAATGGCCAAGGAATGCTCACTTGATGATTACCTGTTCTCTTTATTCCCTCTGAAGCACCTGACATTGGTCACTGTTGGAAGACAGGATACTGGGCTAGATGGCTCATTGGTCTGATCTAGTATAGCCATTCTTATTTCATATGTTCTAGAGCCCTCAAGCACTGTCCAAAAACTTCTGTGGAGTCCCTGCCTCAGGCACTACTCCCCTACACTATATTTTCACCAGTTACCTCTGCAGATGTACACTGCGCAATCTTCCTTAGCTGGATACTTTGCATTTGAGCCTTAACCTGTTGAAGTCAGTGGATGTTCTGTCATCAACTTCAGTAGGTTCAGGCTCAGGTCCTTTAAGCATAGCATAAAAACAAACAAACGCACACCCTCTGAAGATATAGTGTTTCTGTGTCTTAAATGGGTCATAACTTACAGTGAAATTTGTTTTTGTTTTGAGTAATACTCCACAGCATTTCTTCTCACTTCGGGCTATTTACATGATGCCATATAGCAACTTTAAACACCCAGCCATTTATCTTGGAGAGTTTGTTTTGTTTGAATTTCTCAAAAGTTGCAAGGATTTTTATATAACAGAAAAGTGGTTTTTGCATGTATAAAAAAATTAAAAATCATTGAAACGTTTTAGTTTAAAACTCTCTCCCAAAATTTATTTGTGCAGAGAACAAGCATAAATATATCTGGCCAGAAGGTGAATATTTCAGGAAGTAGTGTGTAACAGATAACAAGAGATTAAAATAGAAACTATTATGCAAGCTTTAATTGTAACTGACACAATAAAAATAAATTATTAAAGTAACTGTGACACCAATATCATGCATTTTAGCATCCACAGTATAGAACTATTTCTTGAAGAAATACACACATGTTAAAAATCTATGTTTAAATTATTTCATAAACTCAGTAGCAAAACTTTCATTGACTTCAGGGGTGCCTGAACTCTTAGGGTGCATCTACACTGACGCCTTAGGTCGACTTAAGGAAAGTTAAGTCGACCTACAGACTCCTGTGTCCACACTGAGCTTTTATTAAGTTGACTTAAGTGCTTCCTTAAGTCGACTTAATAACAGCACCTCTTACGGTCGATTTAACGCTTAAGTCAACATTATTAAGTCGACTTAAGCCAGTGTAGATGAGGAAAGCCCTAAAGTCGACCTAACTGGCTCCAGACCCGCTGCAATTTGGGACAGCTACCCACAACGCACCACTCCTCCATCGACCTAGCACCTGCCAGTGTGGACACAGGCAGTCGACAGGAGTTTTCAAAGTGGACTCTCTAAGTTGACTTAACAGAGCCTCCAGTGTAGACATATACCCTTAATGAGTTTTAAAACCATTTTGGATTTAAACTATACTTGTTCTATTAACTTTATATTTCTCCCTCCTCCATATTCCAAAGGATATAATATTTGCCCACCTAGATGGTAAAGAAGTGCACTGAAATGGGTGGTGAGATAATTCTGTGTTACTATCTTATTTCTTCTAGGACCAATACAATAAAATTGGACTACATCATGGTTACAGGGCAGGCTTTGTTTTTTATCCCATTTGAGTGGTCGTCGCAACTGACTGGCCTGGCTTCCGTCAGCTTTCTCAAGGGTGGAACCTAATGGTCCTATACCCAGTGGTGGCTGCGTCTACACTGAGTAGCGATAGGAGGAGTGAAAGGCTCAGGTGGGGGAAAGCAGTGGGTAAAGGCAGCAAGAGCTGCTGGAGCTTTTGCCTGTGGCAGTGGTCTACTGCATTGCTAAAAATAGGGTGCGACTGGAGAGGCAATGCTTGAATGAGTAGAGAGCCTTGCAGAGTACATTCCCAAACTCAACCCACCAAAGCAGTGTCAATGGTAAGCAACGTCAGTGTGATTTTTTTACCCTACTTACTGAAGGTAAATAGGGTAAAAATCACATCTGAAGCCTTGAGTACAGTACTCAGCTCTCTACACACCCAAGCCGTGCCTCCCCCATCTACACAGTTATATTTAGCAGAGTAATAGCCCTCACTGCTTTTCCTCTCTCAAAGGGAAAGGCTCTAGCAGCAAGGAAAGGTTCAAGGGATGGGGGCTACTGTAAAGGGGATTTCACCTTTTGAGTGCCTCCAAGTGGCTAGGTGTGGTACTGCAGTCAGTTCTCCTCATAGTGCCTCCTGCAAGCTGTTGGCCAACCTTGAAAGGTCTTCAGTTGTTTGGCCTTCTGGCCAAGACAGAAAATCCCAATGAACCTTTCCTGGGGTGTTAAAGAATCCAATAAATAAGCAGGCCATTTGCCCCTCAGTAGGATCTTCAGCCGCAGCTCTGGCACCTTAAGTTTAGTCCCTTGTTCAGGATCCCAAATAACCCCTGGCTCCTTCTTGAAGCTTATGCTACCTTATCTGGGGCTGGTATAGGCTCCCAGGCCCACCAACTACTCTGGGTTCCAGCCGAGGGACCTGAAATCAGCAGTATGGGGCTGCAGTATACAATCCTTTGCTGCTGTTTCCCTCGTACTTATCCTATAGGGCCCTTTTTATCTCCACCCATATCCCAGGATTGGTATCCGTAGGTCCTTCTTTCTCTGCAATCCCAGCTGAGTAAATTCACACATAAAATCTGACTGATTGTAGGGCTTTTTTACCAAAGCGCTGCCTCCTTCTTCACTCCTCTACTCCCACCCAGGAACTGAGTGACCAGCTCAGGCCAGGTGGCTCCTTCTGTCTGAGCCAGCCAGGTCCTGACTGGCCATTCCTAGCCCTTCTAACCCTTGGAGAACCAGGTTTCTGTGGTTTCCAAAGTGGCTGCTCCAGAGAGGCTTCTAGAGGCTGGCCTGGAGAATCCACCTTTGCTGCTCTGTTTCTCCTGTACTGGTGCTGCTTGGGGTGAGGTTTAGTAGGAGAGTGAGATCTCCTGTAGAGGACCGCAAAAGCCAGGTACGCCCAACCACAGGGAGACATCATAGAAGAGCTCTGCTGGTTCCAAAGCCTTCTGCTGTAGCTAGCTACGCACGTAGTGTGGATACAGTCTTCTCTTTACTGTGGCATGTTAGCTACATGTACTTTGCATGGAGTGTGGTGCAGACATGCCTTTGACCTGATGTCTGGGTCGCAGCTCCACCGTTTCCCAAACTTGTTAACCCAACAGGCCCAATTGAGTTTGCCACCTGTAAAACTTTCCTGCAGGGACTTGTGACTGCAGCTGATTTAAGCAACTCAAAAACAGCTTCATCTGTACAGAGCATTATTTATTCACCCAAAGGTACATAGCATTCAGCATAAAGGGTAAAAGTGACAACGGCCTATATGCATATTTCCCCATGCTTATACTTGAATCTTTTCTTGGCAGCTTTTGTTAAGCTCTCCTTTTCCTAGTTAAGCCCATCTCTGGCTGGGAGAGACACAGAGTGCCCTCTGCAGCATGCTCTTTATAATTGTCTCCCTAGTGAGTCTCTTTGACAGCATGCTAACCACACACACACACCCTTTTTTTAGATCAGCCTGTTGAAGATTTTCACTTCCCCTTTGATCCCAGGTGTAAGTCTGGGAAAACTACACCTTGCCAGACTAGTTGGAGCCTGACAGCTATTCCCCAAACAATAGCTTCCCTGTTTTTTTCCCTCCAGGACCCTTGATAATTTTTATGATCATACCATTTTTTTCCCTTTGTTGTTTCATTTCCCATTAGTTTCCTACTTGCAGCCTCCTTTGATTTAACTCAACATGTTTAGGCAGGATGATATCGCAGGTAAACTGAGGTGTATATATTTGTTTTAAAAAATACAATATTCCCTCATTCTCCACAGACTATAATAAAATAAACTCTGATTTAGGAAATCACTTAAGCACATGCTTAAGTCTCATTGACTAATGAAACATAAGCATATGCTTAAAATTAAGCCTACCTACTATCCTGAAGTGGAATTGAATTGGGTCTTATGTTTTGAGGAGTTGGGAAGGAAAGTGAAGCAATAGGATCAAGGCTCCCAACTGCCAAAGTTTAAGGCACTGATTCTGTGATTTTGCTGATTATAAAACCACCGTGCGGGCACAGTGAACTGCAGGATGCAGGCCTAAGGTATAAAGCAATTACTTTACAAACTCATTTTATAAATTGTCTTAATGTTAAGAGCACCAAAACAGCCACTAAGTAGTGTGTGGGGAAGAGCGAGGGAGGTTGCTGATATTTTTTTAAATTATACTAAATGGTGAGACTGATGTAAATCACCTTTGACTAAAAACAGAATGATTCCTGAGCTTATCTGAGGACTTTTAACCCACAGCACCCTTTTATGGTAGTTTTAAACCACAGCAAGTAGATATTTCAAATGGAAATATTAATACATTAATTACAGTGACATCAAATATCTACTTTGTTTATCATTTGTGAAAATTCCAGCTTATTTGAATGCTAACTCAATACAGAAGTGATCATACTTCATAGTAATACACACACTTTTTGTATATAGATGTATTTGAGAGCAAAGAGTTGAAAGGTCTGAGGGTTAAGGCCCTGATTCTGCAATCAGATTTGCACCAGTGGGCCTTTGTAGAGTTGACTTCAGTGGGTTTTGCACAGTCTGAAGAGTGCACTTATGGGGAGCTCTTTGTAGGATTTGTACCTACATTCAACCCTGATGTGGGTTAGTGCCATTGGCTACATTGAAGATGCCCCTGCTTACATCGAGACTGAGCTTGGTCCTAAATGTTGTGTGCTGGTTCTGATGAGGTCTGTATTTTAGAGAGTCTAATTATTCTCATTGAAGATGACCACGCAAAGCTTTATAGTGAATTACAAGATATGGATCTTGTTTATAGGAGTTGAGTACTGATTTCAAAGCAAGGCTAGCAAAGATCATCTCTTTTGGCAGCAAGGGGAGACTTACTGATGGGGATTTGGGTTTTTTCTAATACATTTTGTAGAGAAAATGGAAGGACTACTGCCAGGAGACAGGCTCAAGACTGACTTGTTCCCTTGAGTTTGTATTTCTGTTTCCAGGTAGAAATTGAGAAACCATCCTCGGATGAAAAATGAACCAAGCAGAGTCTGCCTCTTGCTGATCTTTCATAGCTCTGCCATTCGGGGTTTTAGATAGAATCTCTACTGCTTTAATTCAGTTTCCCCCATTTCATGGTGAATCTTGATCCTAACACAGGATAATTCTCATTGCTTGGGAGCCTTGAGCTATAGTTGCCATTGTTTGTTGTTCATTTCTGTTCCCACAAAGCCTAGGAAGCCTTAGTCATGAGCAGGACCTCACCATACAAGACAGTGTACAAACGCATTATAAAAAGCCGGCTCTGCCCAACAGAGCATGGAATCTGAACCCGATTTTGGCAGCAGTTGAAGGGAGATACGCAGGTTACTTAAAATAACTTGCATATATTTCTTCAACTGCCTAATGCCTACTCACCGCAGTGTCTTCAGTGTGCTGAGTCAACAGGAAATACCCTTCCGTCGACTCAGTGCTACGCTGCTTAAGGGGGTGGGCTTCAGGGATGGAAGACCTGAAGACCTGCTCAGTCAATTGAGAAGATCGATCAGATAGCAGGGAATTTGCCACTGTCAGTGAAGACAAGCCCTAACTATGGGACAAGACAGCAGATGGATACAGACTGACAGGGTGCATAAGGAAACAATGAGACAGGACTGGTCAGTGTGATGGTTGATGGTCACCGTGCACCCGCATCCTAACTGTTGTCATGTTTTTTGTAGGCATCATGGCAAACAAGAGTTTTAAGGAGGGCTTTGAAGAAGGATAATGTATTTGTTTTTCAGACATTACTGAGAGCTCCTACCAAGTATGTGGGGGCAGCATGGAAATAAGCATGAAGTTCCTTGTGTGATGGAGTCAGACCTGAGGGCTATAGGAGGGTGCTGGAGGGTAGATATGTTAGCCCCAGACTTAGCAAAGCCCTGTTCCCAGGGTAGCTGGGGTGAGGCTGTTTTGAGCCAATTAAGGCACCTGACTCCACTAAAGGCACTCAGAGTCAGTTGGAGCTGCTGACATAAATTAAGAGTAGACGATAAAAAGCCCCTGTTGCAGCCAAGCATTGAGTGAGTTTGGGTGTATTGTTTGGAGGTGGCAATGGCTATATGAGCAGAGTTTGGTGTGTGGAGGAGAACAGAGTGAAGAAGAGTGGAGGAGATCAGACCAGCAGCTGTTACTGACAGCACCTAGGAGGTACAGGCAGTCAGAGCAAGCTTGGCCAGATGGTCCTTAGGGCCCCAGGCCCAGCAGCCTGTGGAGTGGAGAGCGCAGCCCCAGGGTAGGAGGGACTGAGGATCCATAACACTGGGGGTTTGGAGGAGGGAAGACTATGCCTCAGCTGGCTGCCACAGCCTGAAACGCAGGACCCACGGGGAGCTGAGAGCGCTCAGTCTGCCACACTTGTTTAAAAATTTAACAAGTGAGCTGTGGAGGCTGGCATTGATTAGAGGTGGAAGTCCTCATCTCAGCAGCTAGTCAGAGATGATAGCTGGGCTGGCAATAGGCTGTGAGGGTTCTGGAAAGTGAAGACCAGTGGCTCATAACTGAAGCTAAAGAGAAAGAAGAGCCAGTAGAGGGATGTAAAGAGAGGAGCGACTTGGTTAAAGTTAAAGGTGAAGAAAATGATCTTTTCAGCAATATTACAAATGGATATGAATGGGGCAAGATTACCTTTGCCAAGGCCAGAGAAAATGATGTTGCAGTAATCAAAATGTGAGATGAGAGCCTGTCGGGGTATTAACTGCGTTGGTACATATGTGTGTTAGAGAAGTAGAAAGAATTGACAAGACATATTCTGAATGTGAGAATCTAGAGATTATGGACCTGAGTTACTGGCAGGATGAGGGTGTGGTCCATAGTGATCAAGAAAGGTGGTAGCATGGAGGGAAGAGAGGGAGATTAGGAGCTCTGTTTTAGCTTGAGTGATGGTTATACTTTCCATGACGAGATGGAGAGAGAGAGGCTCAGATTTTAGTTTGGGTAGAAGGAGACAGTCTGGAGTAAAGAGGTAAAAGGACAAAGTCCTTTGGATCCTTAACAGAAAGATGGAAATGCGTTGAGAAGGATCCTCTGAAGGGCATGCTGGGGTGATTAAAGAAGTAGGAGGAGAACCAGGAGAGAACAGTAAAATGGAAGCCAATGAAGAACAAGATTTCAAGAAGAGGAGTATGGTCAACTCTTTCAAAGGCAGATGAGTGGATAAGGATGATTACGGTTCTGAGCTCAGACTAGGAAGAAGTCAGTATCACCTTTGATGAGAGCAATTTCACTGGAGTGCAAGGACTGGAGGTCTGGATTGAAGGCTGTCTAGGATAGATAGAAACTCCAAACAGCAACTGCAAAAAATGAGCTTAGAAATGAAACGGAGAAGAAACATGAGGTGGTAGTTGGAGATGCAAGTGGGTCAAGAGTAGGGGTTTGGGTTTTTTTTGGTATAGTTTTGTTTTTTAAATGGGAACGACCAAGATATCTTTTAAGATGAGAGAGGCTTTTATTGTAAGGGGAAAGAGCCAGAGGAGAGTGAGGTGAAAGAGAAGAATAAGGGAGAGGATGAGAGTGGGTGCAAGGGAGATCAAGAAATGGGGTGGATTCCTTGGGCAAGTAAAGCAGTTGAAAAAAAAGAAGCACATGAGCACTTCTGTGTTTGTGCCAAGGAAGCAGAAAATTTGTAGGAGTAAAGAGGACAGGGTGTACTAAAAGAAAAATCACATTATATTTGTAAGTTTTCTCTTGGAAGGAATTGATCAGATGCGTTGCAGAGTGAAGTAGAGGCAGGAGTTTGAGAGCTGACTCAAAGGTGACAGGTAAGGTGGCTGGAATTTTGACTATGGAATTCAGTTAAGTTGGAGAAGCAGTGATGTGCAGCTGGAAAAATGGCAGAACAGAAATTGGTGAGAATAAATTTGTAGTCGAGGAAATCAGGCTGGACATAGGATTTCCACCAGAGATGCCCTGCAGTGCAAGAGCAGAAGCGAAGGAGGCAATTGCTGGGGGCAAGCCAGCACTGGGAACTGGTAGGGCATAGCTTGTGGCAGGAGAGACGCGCACAAGAGTCAAGGATGAAGCAGAGTGAAGAACTCAAGAGAGTCAACAACCATATCAAGGGAAGAGAGGGCAGGCAAGTGAGAACTGAAGAGTCATCAACTCTGATGAACTGGAAGTCACAGAAGGCTCAAGTAACAGTGTGACTGGAGGAAGTGGAGGGAGATGCACTGATGGGTGATTCTGAAACAGACCAGGTGATGGCCAGAGAGTGAGAAAGATCAGAGAGAGCAGTGAATGGTCCTTTTCCTGAGTGTCAACAGGCAGAATTGAACAAGGCTTCAGGTCAAATGAAAATGTGAGAGCAAGGAAACATGTCACTAAGGGTTCGGATGGGTCCTGTGCATGTAACAGCAAGTTGCCAAGGGTGAATGTGGAAGACTGTGAGGAGCGGAAGACACAAAAAGCCAGGAGTCAGTCAGAGATGAAGGCTGATAGGGAGGATTTGGTGGGCAGTAGATGACAGCAATGCTGCGGGCGAAAGGATGCAATGCTGTTCAAAAGAGGAGAGGTGGGGAAGGAGAGGGCAAGCCAACCTCCCCACACACATGGCCTGATCCAGGATGGGGACTGGGAGAAGCAGAGACCTCTGTAAGAGAGAGCAACTGCACAGGCAGTGTGATGGGAGGCTCCAGATCTCTGTAAGAGCCAGGAGCTGGGGAAGCAATATATAAAGAGGGGGATGGGTGGGAATTTTTTGAAGAGATGGAATGGAGTGTTCCATAGACAGTGAGAGAAGGGAAGAGAGGGAGGGGGTGGGCCTGAGGTTAGGAATGGTGGCAGAAGAAGGACGGAAATGCGGGCGCGGAAGGAAGGAGCCCCAGAGTAGGGCAAATGTCACAAGATGTGAGGGAGAGGAGGTTGTGTGTGTGGGATCTGGATTGGTGCTAGTAGGAGAAATTGGGAGATTGGGATGAAGAGGGGAAGAAAAGCATGCAGAGAAGGGGAGTAACAAAGTTGTGGAAATGGAGACAGTGGAAGGGAGAGGAGGAGATGGATAGATGATACGATGAACCGGGGATGTGATGAGAGCCATGGATGAGTAGCAGATGGACAACAATTAGAAGGGAGAAAAAAGTGGTTGAAAAATGCTGTGAAGGTACTTAGGAACTGGGACAGAATTGGCTCCGTGGTGCTGTATCCACAATTCATGCCAGGAACTTGAGTGCTTTTCCCAGGGAAGGGGAAGGGGACAAGTAGGTCGCACTGCTACAAAGATCTGGGTGGGAGGGAAGGGATGCAGGGACAGAAGAGGGATAAAGCTTGTAGCACAGAGGCTCCTGAACTTTTCAGCATCACGTCTCCTTTCTGATTTTTGAGAAACCCTCACGCCTCCCCACCTCTCTTTTACCATCATCCAACCCCCTTTTAATAAAAATTCAATTCATAATTGTACAATTAAAAATAGCCACAAATAGGTTTTCTTGACACAAAAATTTAATAAAAATGTCATTTGAAATAAGAAATAACAGCTAGAAAGTTCAAAACGCTTTCATGGTATAAAATTGGAAAATTAAAAATTCTTTATGCTGATTAAACAGTTTTTCGCTATGAAAATTTCACAGCCTCGTGCTCCCCTTGGATTTTCTTCCCACACCCCTAGGGGGGCATGCCCCCCAGTTTGGGAACCACTGTTGTAGCAGGACCCTCTGACATTTTGCTGGAAAGAGTAGTTCTGCGGAGCATCATTTTTATAGTTACAACCTTCAACCAAGGCAAAGACCAAATATGAGCACATTTTTCTGCAACAAGCACAGTTCATTCAACCTGCTATTTGGGAATTGAGTAGTTCCTTTCTGTTCATGGCTTTGTAACTCTTAATAATGTTAATTATTTATGCAGTGCCAAAATGAACATGGCAATTTATAGATAGAATAAAACATGGCTCCTGTCTCAAAGACCTGTAAGATCTAACGGGTGGGCTGCGTGTAGCTCTTTGCAAGATCCTGGCCTAAATCTGAGACTAATGCCCAACATTTTCTATGTGGGATTTTAAAAAGTGCTTAAGTGACTCATGAGCCCAAGTCCTATCTCTGAAAATTTTAACTGTTATGGAAAGAGAAGAAGAAGAAATGGGGGGACTTAGGGAAATGAAAGACAATAGTAATATCTTTTAAGACTGTGCATACTTGGTGTGATGCTGTCCAGATTTAGGGGACCATTTATGATTGTTTTTCATACTAATATTGCATAATTGCAATAATCCATAGGAGCTATGCCATGTTTGGTATCAGTAGAAAGGTTGTAACTTGCTAGGAATAATTATATTGTCTATGTGTAGGTATCATATCTGTATTAGAAGGTATGAATGTGTTAGCTACATTTGTATTCCAAATTGTGTGATTCTGGGAAACACCCTAGACTGCATGTCTACAGTCATTGTCTCCTTAATGGCCCATTAAGGGAGCCACAGACACAATGGGCCTGGGGAGAAACCCACCTAGTGAGTCACCCAGACCAACTATGTGACTCAACTCTATTTGGATTTGCAAAAACTCCAGGGAGCATGGGGAAGGCCAGAGGTGATAAAAGGCAGCAGCCCCAACTCCATTTTTGTCTTCAGTCTCCAGTCCTGAACCAACACCCATCTCTGGATCTATTCCTCTGTGACTGGACAAAGGACTGAGGCCCACCCAGATGCTGGGTGTCTACCAGAGAAACTGATTGTGTCTGCAAACTCCTTATACTTCCATGGACTTGTTTTACATGGACTCAAAATCATTTGTATGTATGTGATTCACTTCGACTCTTTAGCATCTCTCATATTTTGTTTCTTTCCTTTTCATATTAAACCTTGAGTTGTAGTTACTAAAGGATTGGCTATCAGTATGGCATTTTGGGTAAGATCCACACCTGTATTGTTCTGTGTAATGTGGCTGGCCCTTTGGGATCAGGAGAACCTATCTCTTTAAGAGACTGTGTGGCTAGGTGGGAGCCAGAGGAGCTGAGGTGCAATAAAGGGAGCTGTTTTTATTTTGTTAGGCTTCATGATAATCGGTGTGGGGAATCAGAAGCATGTTATGTGGCCGATTGACATGTGGTACTTAAACCAGACTCCCAATGTTTTTTGGGAGAGTTTGGCTCTTGGATTTGTAGCTTGCCCTGATTTTTGCACACTCAAGAGGTTATCCCAGGAGGCCCTGGTTACACTTGGGTTTATGCATGCATCGTGATGGCACTTTTTTTTTTTAAAGATCAATTTGTGTGCAGTTCAGAAGTTGACAGTTTTAATTATAGTTTCTTATTTCATAATCTGTAGCTACCTGACAGTTTTCTTTTCTGATGAAAGGTGGAATAGAATGCAGCTTGATTTTCAGTGGTATATCTGCTTTGCAACACTGGCAGATCTTTGTTATTATTGAAGCACTGGCAGTCTACTCAAAAGCTGTGCAAGATACAAATTCCACATGGTCCCTGCACTAAAACAGCAAACTGTTCCAAGGGTGTAACCCTACATATATTTACATACATGAGTAATTGTACACGTGTGATTAGTCCCATTAATTTCAGATGTAATCTCTATATCATAATCATAATCTCTATATCATCTCATAATCTCCTTATCATTCCCCCCAAAAATCTTTTGTGTGACTACTCATGTAGACAGTTACTCATGTGTAAGTGTTTGCAGGATGGAGGTGTACCCTGATTGCTCAAGGGATTAGCATATTTATTATTTTTATTTTATAAATTGTGCTGGTAATAGATGTATATTGACATTGGTTAACATTTGTAGTTAAGAACTAGGTGTCTTTGCTAGTAAACGACTAATTGGAAAAATTATTAGAAGCAGATGTGTGCAATTTTATGATGTTTTAAATACAGTATAAGCAGTGTAAATTAATATAATGGTTGGTTGCAGCTTTTGGCATTCAAATTAAATCTTAACTAATTGACATTGCTTGTGCTGGTGATAAAGGAATGGAATGGAATGCTTATAAAGTATGTAAGAACAATACCAAGTGATATATTATGGTTTTACAATGCAGTATCGCATCACCATTTGTAGGGTGGAGCAAGGGTTGTTCCTGCAGCAGTATATGTTTCCCTGTAGCCCATTACTCATCTTTTCTCCTTTTTGTCTAGTTACTTTTCATATCTTTATAGATTAATTCTTATGTATGTACCTGTACGTAAGTGTGTATTTCCTAGTAGACAAAAAGACCTCTGTGCTTTGTATGGTAAATCTGGCTCTCTGAAAGTTACATTCACTAACTTCTTCAACTGCCATCAAATAAAAAGCATTGTTGGTGGTGAGAGATGAAGGGAATGTTCCAATTCTTTATGTCTGTTTATCTTGTTTGTTGTCAGCTTTGGATAAACAGTGCCAATGGGAAATGCTCACTTCTTTACATTGGTATTGCAATATAGCTCTCTCCTGATTCGGCCATGCTGCCAGTTGTCGCTTATGGCACATTTCTTTGTGGTTGTATTGCTGATGTGTGTGTGCTCTTTGCCAAGACTACACTACATAATTCAGTAATCAGTGGCTACTTTAACAGCAGTCTCTCCTGGGTCCTTTACAAGACATTGATGTTTGTGAACTTTGTGATGTCTTCTCTATTTGGCAGTTTTGTTGTTATAAAAAATAAAGACACAATTGACATTGGCATACATCTTTATGGCATAACATGAATAAAATAATGGAGAATCATCACACTGTACAGAAACCAAATTTCATTATTGTGAATGGTAGATGTATATAAGTAAATGATATAAAATAAGATCAAATAAAAGCATTAGCTTCTTCTGACCCAATTCAGTAGTACACCAAAAGAAGCCAAAAATTCAAAATTATGTATCATGTCATTATTTTAGAGATAATGCAATTAATAAGCACTAAAACCATAAACCACATTTTATGTATAAACAGCTGCATTGCGAATCCCTAGCCTTCAAAAATTATGAGTTGGGCCTCAAAAATAATGAAATCGGTTTGAAAATCATCTCAGTGTTTTAAAATAATAAATTTTGGGTTCTTGTCATTTGACTTCTGATTTCTGAACCATGAGGCTACTCTTGTTTCATTTGTTCAAGCTTTTCTCTGTAATCATGGAAGCTGGAAAGTTACTTTTAGAAAATGAAAGTTCAGATCCTCACATGATCTCTTGATTTAAGCAGTTGGGGCTTTCAGAAAGGCACTAAATACCAGGAAAATCAGCAAGAGTGAAACAATCTGTATAACTTAAACGGTGTCTGGAAATTACACTGAGCAGAGGGTTAGTGCTAAAGCAACACTGTTCATCCAAGTGGAGTAGTGGATGTTTTTCAAGCTTGATTTCTCTTGACCGCTTCCAGATAGCAAAGAAATGCTGATAACTACTGAGCTCTGGTTTGACAGAGGTCACATCTGAAAATGACACTGCTAAGAAAATGCGAGTTCCCAGAGTTCACTTTTATACAAATAATATCAGTAAAAATATTTCCAAGAAATTAATGCTTGAGAACCAGAAAGGGAAACTAAAAATATGCAGTACTAAAATTGAATAGTTTATGTTCAGTGTCCAAGGTGAATTCAATACAAGCAGCAAAGAACAGAAATAGTGGAAAGGAAAATGTTTCAGAATTTTCCATTTTAATATCGAAGGGGTTGATGAGGCAAGTGAAGAAAACATTTCAAAAATATAATGGGCTGGATTATCACTCGGGGCAGTCCATTGCCTGTAAAGAAGCTGTGCCAATTTAAACTGGCTGCGTATCTGGGGCATTAATTTTATACACTGTTTCCCTTTAAAAGTCACACTACTCTGGTTGTTACTTGCTGTTTCTCCCTCCTTCTGTTCCAGTCTGGTGTAAGCACCTGCTGTCTTAAAAATTGCTGAGGCTAAAAAGCAATGCTACCATCTGAAATCTGTGAAGTCCTGACTCATTCAAATGGTAAAAAGCAATTCATCTCTAAAATGAGCATTTATCGAGTTTCTGAGTCCCACAATTAAACGGAAGTGAGGAAGAAAATGTTTATCAGAATGATGGGATTTTAAAGGCCTTGGTCTTCTCAAGTCCTTATACAGAGCGCCCAGGTTACACAAGAATTTCGTATGCTGATGAAAATATGAATGGAGGCTTATGCGTTAACACAAATAAGGTTAGTTGCTAGGCAGTGCTCCACAGTAGACAGTAGTAAGCATTAAGCGATCTGTGTATCCATTCCCTTCCTCACAAATGTGCCAAGTTTAAAAGAGCTGAAATGTAAGTGAAGATTAGGCATATCTGAGGAAACATAGGGTGTAATATTGGCCCAGTTGAAATCCATAGATTGCATTCATCAACTTCAGTAGCGTCAGGATTTAACTCTTGGTTTTAGGTCCAATCCTCATCTTGCTAATGAGGCATACGGCTACATATTTTTCTTAGGAGTTACTCTTATCCACATCAGCCTCTTTTCCAATCGCAAAAACCACAGCCATTAAAATCATCTTCCTTGCCTGTACATCTGATCACAGTTCAGTGAGGCGTCATGATGATGTGAGGCTCCACCCATGTGGAGCCAGTTGCAGGAATGAGACCTTAGTTTGTAAACTACTCATGTTAAAACTTATCTTTATGGCGGCACTCCAAGCATAATTTTGGATTAAAAGGGTCATTGATAATACACAATATGACTACTAAACATTGCCACCTCACTCTTACACATGCCATATTACTGAATTTTCAGCTGGATTTCTTACTCAGTAAAAGGCTTCCTGTAAGGCAATAAACAGTATCTCTTCATGCTCATGCTGTCTCCAGCAATTGCAAATTGGGTTACCAGCTCTCTTTCGCTGAACAGAATTTATTTTAATGAGAAAGTAAAAAGTCAGAGATGGTATTAAACAGGTGAGGCAGAGTTTGATTATTGATTAGCCAAACAGGTAGTTTTCAAATATTCTATATGTTATTAAATTTAAAAGAATCACTTTTACTGCTCATTTTCCACATAATGAGCAGTATTTGTTTGGGTCTTGCGGTTTGTTATATGGACTTGCTACTGTATTGAAAATTAAGTCTCCATTCGATCACATGGTTACACACATGCTTAATTCTGTGTGTCTGAGATCTCCCATGAAGATAAATAGGATCGCTCAAGTGTGTAAAATTAAGGGCACGCTTAAATGTATGTTAGATTGGATCCTAAATTACATGTGCACGCATTATACTGGAGCATTGTTTATTAGTAATGGCTCCTGAGGCAACTTCTATAATCTGAAAGCTATAATCTGAGGCTATTTTGAAATTTTAATTTGGTACCAGTAGATTTGTGAAGATGTCACATACCATGCAAATGCTCGCCAGGCATAATTAATATTTGCTAGACAGTGTGGCTGCATCCCTATAATTACTAAAGGCTCCAGTCAGTTCACTAAGGGCTAGAATTCAAATCCCTGTATTCCCTAGGATTGCCTTGAGTTTGGGCAAGGGTTGGAAAGCAAAAGTAATGAAGCTAATTCTCTGGTTATTTTCCATGCCAGATGGGGATAGGGTAATACCTAAGGATGAACAATATCATTAGAAGATGGTAATTTATTAGGAAGATTGCAAGGGAGCTATCTTTGAATATTGGAGGTTCTCTCCAAATAGCTCTCCCAGCTGAAATCACTTAGTGAATTTCAAGTGATAAAGAGGGATGAAACAGAATTCCAAACTCAAACTTAATCATATTGACTTTGGACTGTTTCAGATCATGAGGGCCTTGCCTAGCAAGGACAGGGAGGATCATGTTTTCTAATTATTTAATATTTTTCTCTTAGTTCAGCTTATGATACCAAAACAAGACAGAAGGTGGCAGTGAAAAAGCTTTCAAGACCTTTTCAATCACTTATTCATGCGAGACGGACCTATCGAGAGCTTAGGTTGCTTAAGCACATGAAACATGAAAATGTAAGTGAAGAGTTTGTACATTCCATTCTGTTTCTATAAAAGAAAGTTTTTAAACTTAATTTTAACTTACTTTACTAGCACTCATATTGGTAAAGGACATGTGACTGTTCCCTGCGTGTACAAGAAACTGTTGCTCTTCCAAACAGAGTCCTGTGGCACTTTTAAAGACTAACAGATTTGTTTATCGCATGAGCTTTCATGGGAGAAAATCCCACTTCATCAGAAGCCCACGAAAGCTCATGTGATAAATAAATCTGTTAGTCTTTAAAAGTGCCACAGGACTCTGTTTGTTTTTCTGCAATAGACTAACACGGCTACCCCTTTGGAACTTGTTGCTCTTCCAGGGATTGATCCTAAATCCATTGAAGTACATGGAAGAAATCCCATTGACATGAATATGTATTAATAGACATCGGCAAAGTGTCTTTTGTTGAAAGCATGTTGTTTACACTCATAGGCTATGTCTACACTGGCAAGTTAGTTTGAATTAAGGAAGCTTAATTCGAACTAATTTAAGCCATGGCTACACTAGGCTTTCATTAGTTTGAATTAAGGGCTTCCTTAATTCAAACTAATAAATTCGAATATGCTCTTCGAACTAAGGGTTAATTCGAACTAGTTAGTTCGAATTAACCAGTGTGGCCATGTTAGTTCGAACTAATTGCTTAGTTCGAACTTACCAGCCCATTGATCTCAATGCAATTCGCTAATTCGAACTAAGCAAGTGCCATGAATGACACTTGCTTAATTCGAACTAAATTTTTCTAGTTCGAATTAAGTTAATTCGAACTAACTAAAATTAATTTGAATTAGTTAGTTCAAATTTACTAATTCGAACTAACTTTAGTAAGTGTAGACATAGCCATTGAGAAGGTCAGAATAGAGCATCAAACCCAAAGAAGACTCCAGTGTGCATTTGCCAATTTGGGATTCTACTGTGAAATTAAGGCCAGATTCCGTTCCCATATATTCTGACACGGCTCTTAGTAAAGTTAATGGGAGTATAATATGCTCATCAGAACACTGAGTTTGGCACCTCATCAGCATGGAGCAAGCTGCTAGGATTTCTGGTTCCAATTCAGCACGATACTTAGCATGTCCAGTCACATTGATTTCAGTGGGACTACCAGCAGGCTTAAAGTTAAGTACCTTGGTGAATTGGGGTCTGAATGCTGTTAATTTCCCAGATTTAAACTAAAATGAAAATGAATGCAGTCTATGACAGGCAATTACACAAAACTAATGTTTGAGAAGTGGCATTCCAGTGGATTGAAAAGTATGCTGGAGAGAGGAGGTTACAATTATTTCAGTAAACATGTTACAAGAAAACACCCAAACATTACTTAACTTTAAATACAATAGAAGCAAATTATAATCTGCTTGTTCTATAATAGGAGTTAGGTCTCCTCCCTCTTTACTTTGGAACCTCTGAAATCTCGTTCCTTTTTTTCATCAAGTAATATACTTTTTGTTTGTCCTCAGATACCATTTTTCTAAAGGCAAAACCAAAAAATAGCAGCCACCTCCACTCAGGTTCATCCAGCTACTATGTTCGTTTTACTAAATTTTCAGGGTGAAACCATGTGGTTCAAATACATAGTTTCAGGGATTCTAAGCACAGCTAGCATAAATGATATGTTATCTCCTGAATTTCTAAAATAAAAAGATTACTTTTTTTCTTTTTCAGGTTATAGGATTATTAGATGTTTTTACACCTGCAACTTCAATAGAAAATTTTAATGAAGTGTAAGTAACATTTAACATCAGTATGTTAAATTTTGCCAGTTGGAGGGGGCAGAAGGGGGCAGCGTAGCCCCGGTCCCAGCCTTGGAGGGGTGCAGCACTGGCTGGTGAGGGGGGGAGAGAGGGAAGGACAGCACAGCCCTGACCTCGAAGCAGCGCAGCACCGGCTGAAGGGGTGGCAAAGAGGGTAGATTGGACAGCGACCTCAGGCGAACTGGACAGCCACCTCAGGCGGGCAGGATTTCCCCGAAGGCTGGATTTTGCCCACCTCGATATAACCCTTCTATAGAAATTACCCATGGGATTACTTGTGTGAATAAGGCATGAGGTACTTGAGCTACAGCTCCCAGGAGGCACTAGCTGTTTGGGTGACCACAGTTTAATATTGAACAGAGTCAAAACAAAACATTTTGATCTTGGTTGACAAACCAAACTGAAACGTTTTGATTCAGAAATGTCTATTTTTTGTTTCAATAAAAAAATATAGCAACAAAACGTTCCGATATTTCAAATGTAAATTTTTTCAGAATTTTCCATTCTGCAAAAATGGACTTTTCATCTCAATTTAGGATTAAAACTAATTTCAAAATATCTGAATTTCCTCTTGGAATCAAATTATCAATTTTGTCCATCACCAATCATTGAAGGGAATCTACTGTAGCTGGAGACTTAGAAGCAAAAACAGGCCTGACTTTTTTTATGGGAGATTTGCCTTTGACTTCAGTGAATAGATGGGAATCCAGATAAATACAGTGTGGTCTTTCCTGGCCAACAGTTATCTTGTTCTATGGCCATTTCTTTTTTGGCTTCCAGTGCAGTTGCAGTGAGAATACACTGACCATGTACCTGTGGCTATGAATTACTATTGTTATATGATATTTTTTGGTAAACTGCACAATTTACTGAGTTTGTACAAATTTATTGGGCAAAAAGACATATTAAATGTCTTATGTACTACAAGGATTTTTTCTTAGCTTGGAAGATATTAATCCCTTAATTCTAGGGAAGAAGGGGATTTTTATCTCACTATCGATGGATGGAAAAGGAATACATATGGGAGTGAGTAATTACTATGAAATTAAACAAAAAAGATTTATCTGTTGCTTTTTGTAAAGTGTTATCTTATTTTTACAGGTATCTTGTGACAAATTTAATGGGTGCTGACTTGAATAACATTGTAAAATGCCAGAAGCTAACAGATGACCATATACAGTTTCTCATATACCAGTTACTTAGGGGTCTTAAGGTACAAGCTGCATAATTTCATTTACTTTATACTCAGCAACCAAAATGTTGAAATAATGAGGATTTATTTGGGAAGACTATATTTAATTCATTTTCAGAGCTGAATAGATTTACAAATATTTAAGATGTCTCTGCTGACTTATATTTATAAACAACAGTACATTTAGAACTGTCCAGATTCCTTTTAGTACTGAAGACAAAACCCCAAACTTACAAACATTTACACATAAGCTTGATTTTGCACATGTAAGTAATCCTATTAATTTTTGTGGGACTACTCATATGTAAAGTGAAGTACTCTATAAGCAGTTGCAAGATTGGAGCCTAGATTTTCAATAATTTTATATCTAATTTGCTTTTTGTAAGTAAAATATATGTCAACTTTTCTAATTGCCAGTGATGTAAACTCCACCTTGGATGGACAACAGAGTCTTGTGGCACTTTTAAAGACTAACAGATTTATTAATCGCATTCAAAGGGGTAGCCATGTTAGTCTATCACGGCTACCCCTTTGGAATTTGTCCACCTTGGATATCGAAGTCCCATCAGATTATTTCTTTCTTGAACGTTGACTTCAGTAATAAAGATCCTTTGGGCGTAATTATGCGCTCTTTACTGGTGTCGATATACCAAGAAGGGAAAAAACCCAGCTTGACTTTCATATCCTAATGCAAGTTCACGGGGCTAAAAATTGTAAGAAAAAATGCATTTTTTGCATGTAAAATGATCTAAATTTGATAAGGAAACACTGAAAACATGAAACCCCAAAGGGCTGTTTATACAATCATTTTTTCAAAATACAGATAAATGATACCTTAAATATGGAACTGTTTTTTTTAAAGCAGTCCTTGCTTATATTTCACCTTACCAGCATGCTGAAAGTGTTTTCCTCTTGTTTTTTGTGAAAAGCAAGGACTCCCTTTAAAATATGCACATGAATATCTGGCTGTAGCAAACTCACCACCCCTCTTCAATGTAAAGGCTGCTACACAGCCACATGTGTTTTGTGTAAGAAGAGTCTAGCTTACAGCTATGTATGCATCCATTGACTTGCATAGGAAGGTAGCAGGTGGGTCCAGCTGATCAAAATGTAGGTCCAAACTGAAATGAAATGGATGTATTTTTATCTAATACTATATAGTCCAATTTTTGATAGAGGGGTTAGTGTAACTGCTATAAGGATGTCAGTCTAGTTTTCGTGATTAGTTTTTTTGACATGTTCTTATGTGAAAGAGAGAGAACAGTTATATCTTGGAGCAAGTCAGTGACATTTGTATTGCCTGCCCATTAGTATTGTCAGTAGTGAGTGATTCCTGCTCAGATAGGAGTGTTCCCTGACCAAATCTTAACTCTTTATAAAACCATCCACCGTAACAGAGAAAAAATACTAATAGAAAAAAAGACTGTTCCCATTCCCGCTTTCTTCTAACCTTGCATTCTGATCTTTCTTTGTTTCTCTCTCTCTTTGTTCCACAGTATATTCACTCAGCGGGAATCATCCACCGGGTGAGTTCAGTTAGCCACAGAATACAAATCCGTACGCTGTGCACTGCCCATTGTCAGGCTGGCTGAGGTGATGTTGTTACAATACTAATTTAACCTTATTAGGTGTGCATGACTAACTCTATGTTTGTTCTGATACAGGACTTGAAACCCAGTAACCTAGCTGTAAATGAAGACTGTGAATTAAGGGTAGGATTCATGCTATTGTGATGAAGGTTCACGTAATATGTCTGGAACTAGAACTTTTCTGAAGCAACATTAATTGCCATTTTTATCTTATTACACATCCATGTATTTAGTTACAATTGTTGCATTGCCATAGAAGAAATTTCATTAATATCTGTATCCTCACAAACAATTACTGTTTAGTGTGAATATAAATCTTCTGAACACCTAAAACTGAGAATAGGAAGCACCTCGGTTAAAAAAATGAGCTGATGGGTCCAAAACTTGAGCTGATTCTCAACTGATTGGTGACAAGGCTGCAAGATCTCACCCCGGGTGTCAAGATAAGCAGTACATAGAGCAGCTATCTGCAGGCCATACACTTTTAGAAAGTTAGCCAGGATTAAACTGAGCTGTAATATAGGAATATGTACGATGGTAATGCAAATAGTGCAGTTAACCTAAAGGACTAAAGCACCTGCAGCTTTTATTCCCTTCAGCGGAAGCTGAATATGCTCAGCAAAACTTCCTGATTGTCCTTTAATATTTTCATCCCTGTATGTGGAGTCTCATTTTTGAGGGATTATGGGAAGTCGTTGCCTGATTGTTCTCTTTATAAAAGCATCATAGAATAATAGGGATGGAAGGGACCTCACGAGGTCATCTAGTCCAACCCCCTGCTAAAAAGCAGGACCACTCCCACTAAATCACCCCAGCCAGAGTTTTGTCTAACCAGGCCTTAAAAATCTCCTAAGATGGAGATTCTACCACCTCCCTAGAGGTGGTATAACTCTTTATACTCTAAGGTGATAAAGGAGACTTTAAGTCTTATTTTCTAGAATTTACATACCCAGCCAACTCCCCTCCCTTCCCACCCCTTTGACTTCCATTTTTCATTATTTTCATTCCTTTGTATGAGGCCAAACAGTTCTGGCAATATCTAAATTTGTGGTGTTTCAAAGAATAATCTAAAAGGAGAGAAAAAGTGAACCAATATATTTCAACAAGAAATGATCAGTTAAGAAAAATGTAAAAATACATTGCTGGAATTCCCTCTTTTTAGCCTAATGTTGCAGACTCAAACCGTTATTCACATGGCTCTTGCTTCAGATTCTTGGGTTTCATTATTTACCTATGTAGAGAAAACTATAAATAGAAAAGACAACGGAGTCCTGTGGCACTTTTAAAGACTAACAGATTTATTTATCACATGAGCTTTCGTGGGAGAAAATCCCACTTCGTCAGACGCTTTGAAGATAGGAAAGTTACAGAGTGG
>ML685809.1:529701-615951 GCA_007922175.1 Pelusios castaneus
CAAAGAAGGGAAAGGAAGGAAGAGAAAGGAAGGCAGGGAAGAGAAAGAAAAGGAAGGCCTCTAACCCAGCCAGTCTCCTTGTCCCCCCCACCCCTCTCCAGGCCTCCCTCCAGCCCCTTCCCAGCCCCCTTACCTGGCCGGAGGCTCAGAGCTGCAGGGATGGCCGGCAGAGCTGCTTCTGGGCCAGGCTGCTCCCACCCTGAGCATGCTCTGTCTGAGCATGCCCAGGGCGGGAGATTTGAATCTTCCCAGCTCGGCCGCAGCAGGAGTCTGCGCTTAGAGGGAACAAGGCCGAAGGGAGCCACAACAGGGGGGCTGAAGAGCCGCATGCGGCTCCCGAGCCGCAGTTTGCCCACCACTGGTCTAGAACAATGGTTCCCAACCCCTGACCCACAGGGGCTTTCAAAATGGCCTGTACTCCCCTCCAGCCTCCCAGCTGGTCCCAAAACGAAGCCAGGACCTGGTGGGCCTTCTGGCTGGTCCTAGCACATAGCCGAGAGGCAGGCTGCAGCTGTGCACCTCTAGTGCTCAGCCGAGAGGTGGACTACAGACACCCACCTCCTGCCTAGTCCCTGTGCGTAGACCGGAAGCAGGCTACAACACAAAGCTGGAACTCTGGCGGCTCACCTGCATTCTTTTGCTTAGCATTATGTTTGCTGCTTTGGGAGTACCTATCTGTGTGAGCAAGCATTTTCTGCAATAAACCTGATCAAAAACAGAAATTGTGCCCTCCTTACAGACATAAATTTGAGTGGTCTGACGTTCCTGGCGACCGCTAACCTCAAGCCAGACATCGAAGAGTTAGTTTCTCATTTTCAGCCACAGAAGTCACATTAGAGTTGTGCAGATTGGACATAGGTTATAACTTTGTAACTGCTTTTAACAGTTTAGTATTTTTCAGTTTGCTTTGCACTAAATAAATGTTTATTTTAAATATGTAGGGATCTATAATCCTTAATGGACTGGTGGCCTTTCAGGGCTGTAGAAATATTTGTGACCCTAGAGCCAAAAAGGTTGGGAACTGCTAATCTAGGATATCAGGGGACAGACCTCAAGCAGAAAGAAAAAACTTGGAGTGGGGTCTTTGTGGTTGTAAGACTGCTTTCAGAGGCATGGGACCATGAAAAGAGGAATAGATGGACAGCCACACACACACATTACAGAAGCAGTCAATATTTTTCCCTTCTGTTTAATGTGCTACTCAAAATCTTAAAGCAGAATATAAGAGGTGACAAGTAAATAAAGCTGGTTTAGCACATTTTTGCTAGTTTGCTGGATTTCTAATGCTGCTTTTTTTCTCACATTCTGTGAAGGCTGTTTCTTTTTCTTTTGCCTTTGTGTGTTTTGATTTCCTTTGTACTTATCAGTATATTCAGATCTGTTGAACAATGGAGGAAACCTGCATAGGTAGGCTGGCACTCTTTTCTTGCAACTTCCAGCTATAATACATTTAAATAAAAGGGTAACTGACAGCTGCTTGATGCAGCCCCACAGCTTGTGAACATTCCAGCTTCTAGGAAGTGTGGAGTCAGGAATCAGATGATTAGGATGGCCATGCAGGGCACTTGCTTAGTTTGAATTAGTCAGTTGCAGGAAGGTCAATCTGCCAATTAATTCGAACTAAGCAGTTAGTTCAAACTAATATGGCCACATTTGACTTAGTTCGAATTAACGGATCGAATTAACCATTAATTCGAACTAAGCAATCGAATTCATTAGTTCGAATTAAGGAAGCCCTTAATTCGAACTAATGAAAGCCTAGTGTGGCCAAGTCTTAAGTTAGTTCGAATTAAGCTTCCTTAATTCGAACTAACTTGCAAATGTAGACATGGCCCTTGAGTCTTTTAGCCTGATGGGTCAGACAAAAAAATGGACCAACCTGGCAAAGTCAGTGAAGGTGTTGGATGTTCAGTTTCTCAAGATATTTGGCTCTTGGTTAAAATCCCCCTTTCTCTCCCAAAATTAAAATGTAAGGCCATCCTTTTCTCTCAGATATTGAAGATACTGAAAAGGATCAGCATATTAATCTAGGTAAGGTAGAAGGTTTTATTTTACTACTTTGGCTTCACCCTGCACATCACAAATTAAAAATGTTGTATGTACAAGTGAAAAAGTGCTGTGACAGAGAGTACAGGAGAACTAAGAGCAACAGCCGTAGTTAATGAGAGCCCTGTTATGTGAACTCCAAGTTACATCCTCCTCATATCTGGAGTAATGCCAGGGAAGCTGATTCATAAATGTGTACCTTGTTTGCAGGCTGAGAACAGCGCTCATCTCCCCATCTCATTAAGTTAGCCCATTCTCTGCCTTCATCCTGTTCTTTTTTACTTTTCAACTTCTGCTTAGAGGACTGTGTCTTCTTTTTAATGTTTCTCATAGCTCCCACTCAGATTTGTCCTGAAGAGCAACAGTTTTGCAGTCCTAGCTACACTCCACTCAAGGCAGGATTGAGACTTTAAATGCAGAATCCAAATTTATTTTCATTGATAAACAGAGGATTAGGAACTGAAAAAATAAAGAGTATCTTCACCAGATGTTTCAGAAGAGATTTCTCAGTTAGTTTGCAGAGCTGCTGTCTTAATTTGGGTTTGACCCTTAATCCCAGTTTCAGTATTTCCAGATCCAGAATTATTTAAATACTGTGGGCCCCAATGGGTGGGTTTCTCTGGAGATGGCCAAGACATGGAGGAAAGGCTGATGCCAAACAAGATACAGTCAAAGGGATATTGGTCTCCGTTGAAGGTGGTCTGAAGACAAAACCGTCCTGGCCCACGATAATCATTAGAGGATTCTTGAAAGGAGGAATTGGAATATGAATAAGTCAGCACAGATTGGGCACAAATATGGTCAAATGCACATGTCTGATGTTAGCCCATAGTTTTCATGCGAGAAAGTGTCACGGCTATATGTTTTAAAACTGTGCAGCAAGTTATATCAACGTACATCCCTAAAGATGTGATTTTCTGAGCTGCTGAGTAAGTTCCACTTCCATGGGAGTAGAGGATGCTAAGCAACATCTTCCAGGATGCACAAGATCCTTGCAGGGATGTATCCTCATGGAGGGGGAGGGAGGGGAATGTATCCTGAGTCTTTGTCCTTTAAACCAGTGGCTCTGTAGATGACTCACTACCGCTGGTAAGAGCAGTCATGGTTTTAGAAAGCTAAGCTGCCAACCTCCATAATAAACATGGGGAAAATATGTTAGTAATGACTGGTCATGTTGGTCAGACTACTCTTGACAACTTCCAGTAAAGTACAAAGTAAAAAGAAATATATTTCTATTTCCTGTTTCAGAAGTTTGTTGTAGGTAAGTTAAAAATTAACCCTGTACATACTTAGATACATTTTGAAATGGGACTGTATCATGGAATGACCTCTCAAAATACTTTAAAGTATCTTTTGTTTTAGTGCATAACAATTGGACAGCTTAAAAAGATTGCAGGGAAATTAAGAGAAGTAGCTGTGATGTCATGCAGAGAAAACTGGGCAAGGAGCAGTATTCCATCTCTCCAGTGTTTGTATTCTGACCCAGATTACATACCAGGAAGGCTCACAGTAACTTCTTATTACTGTGTAAACCAGGATAAGCAGGGCTGATTGAGTCTGAAGATAGGCTGGTCCAGAGGAGAAGGAAAACACAGGTCTCAGTGCTTGCTCTTTGATCAGGAGGCTTGGAGTTGGCCAGCATGAGCTCTCCGCTGCCTTGAGCAGCACTTTGCATATTCTCAGTTTCCTGCAATAAAACATTGAGAGGGAATAACCCTGGTATAGAGAAGAGAAATGATCAGGAGTGAAATCCCTATATTATTAACAACCTTTATTAAAGAAATTAGGGTTTGCTCAGAGACTCTCCTTCATACATGCAGGGATGCCCTGTCTGTCTCCTACGACAATGCCGTTTTCAGAGCTCTCATCTTCGAGGTCTGTCTGTCTACCCTCAACATACCCAGTTAGTCTCCTCTGTTGTCATATAACCAGGAGCTCTCCTACCCATCAGTTTGGACATCAGGAATGCAATGTGTCCTATGATGTCAAGTCCTGGCACCTTGCCTGCAGTATGTGAGTTGAGCAGCTGAGTACATGCCATGTGGCCGTCTCTAGAGTGGCGGCTCTCAGGATTCCATTTCACTCTCAAAGCCAGGGAGCCAAGGCAAGCTGAAAAGATCCTGATGCTCTGCATCTTGGAGGTATCATAGGTCAGGATTTGATTCTTAGTTGATTGATCTGACAGTGGTGAACTGATTGGGAAAGGTAGAAGGATAGTGCCTCCATGCCAGTGATAACAGAAAGATGATATAGGCCTGGCTTCCTGGTTGAAAGTTACATGTGGCAGATATGATTGTTGTTTTAGGATTTATGATGAAAGTCCAATCGTGCATGCAGGTGGAAACATAAACAAGTGTTTCCACTCTAAGGGGAAAATTCACCTTTTAAAACCCTTTTGCCTGTGGACTTTATAATTATAAGACCTATAAAGATGATTGGCTGTATCTAGAGACACACACACACACACACACAACAAGTTTATAAAGACAATGTTGATAAAACATGATAGTTAGAGATTTTTATTTTCCAGAGTTACCAGCTTACTATTGAGCAAAAATTTAATCTCTATATATGCCTTGATTTATTCTCAGGCTAGAAAATACATTGAATCTCTACCACATATGCCTCAACAGGATTTGAAAGCAGTATTTCGTGGTGCCAACCCATTAGGTAAGAATTTGTTAGGATTTTCAGACTGATGTAATTTGGTTCTTTCACCAGCATCTGAGCGCAAGTTTACTGAGCTATACTAAATCTAGGAAAATTTCATAAGCATTCCCAAACCTCTTGATTCTGAGACCACCATTTTACTCCAATTAAGACTATTCAGACCCATTTTTTGGTAGGAAGAATAGGCAGGTAGCGCCCAGTGAACAGCAATCTATGGATTACAGGCAAATGGCTGCTTTCAAAAGTAAAAGCCAGTCAAATTTCGCATTGCTATACAGATAGAAGTATAACCAGAGCTAAAGCAAAGAGAAAATTTGGACCTGGCTAGCAGAAGATTTATGGAAAACGTGTTATCTAAAATGAATATCCACCAACTTTTTGCTCCAGTGTGGTTCAAACCAAAGATCCTAGAATATAATGCTTTCATGGGATATACCTGGCCATCAATATTTTATATAAATGGGGTTCCTCTTAAATATGGCCCCCTGATTAGAAGAAAATATATAAATACTAAGAATTAGACAACATTCTCAATATTCAATGCAAATTAAAATGTAACTAAAGCTGTAGATACTCTGCATCAACCCACAATAAAAAATAAAAAGAGAGTTTGTCAGTTTTTCTAATCCCATGCAAAGGTAAAGCAGAAAAGGTTTTGGAGACTTAATATTTTCATCTGATAGTGAAAATGTACCAAAGTTAAGCATTATTATTATTGATACGGTGTTGATTGAGATCTCACAATTTAATTAGGCAATGAAATGCCATTCTCTGATACAAATTCATTAAAAGATAAACTATCTAAATCAATATCTTGCCACTTGCTCTGGGTCACTAGAACAAATTTAAGTAACAGATAGTGTGATTTGACAATATATTAAAAGGAAAATTTTAACAAAAAAATCTAAACTATAATATATTTATATCAAAAACATAATATACAAACCACTTTGTTGTCCTCCAACCAGCTAATGTCCAATATTGTATCGTTTCATACAAATGTAAAGTAAATACATTTTGTATACCTTATGTGACTGTCCCCTTTAAGACTACTTTACAATAGTCATTTGAACACTTTTTAATGGGTGCAAATAATTGCAAGTGTAATCTTGCACTCACAATTTAGGCCACTTAGGCCCTGATACTGCATATACATATGCATATGCTTAATGTTAAGCCTGTGACCATTGATGTGTTTGCAGGATCAAGGCCTTTGAAGGAAATCTAAATCAAGATTCAGATGTCTAAAATGACCTAAATTACACCCATTATAACTTGTGCCTTGCACCAACCAAAACAGTGGCCCATGAATATGTATGTTCGTAGGTCATATTGCACAAAGAAATGCTTCTTACATGATCTTGGGAGGAATGATGATATATTCTGCGTGTATAGACCCAGTATGTGTCCGATATGATTTTTCTCCCATTAATTTTCCTTTATCTTGCATTAAATATCAAGGAAGAGGAAAAAGATGAGGTGGCCTATAAACTTTCACTATATAATATCTTTACTTCTAGGTAATATATTATAAATTTAATTTGAGTTTCTTTTTTTTTTTTGCCCTAGCTGTAGACCTTCTTGAGAAGATGCTTATATTAGATAGTGATAAAAGGATAACTGCCTCAGAAGCACTTTCACATGCTTACTTTATTCAGTATCATGACCCTGATGATGAGCCTGAGGCCGAGCTCTATGATGAATCAATAGAGAATAAAGAACGAACCATAGATGAATGGAAAGGTAAGGAAAATTGTGTGCAGAGGTTCAAATGTGCAGCAAAAAATGAATTTGCTTAAAGAACAGTTTTTCTCTTATTCTTGCTCAGGGAATTGCAATGCAACTTGAAACATCAGACCAATGATGACCCCAAAGTCCAACTACCTAGCCCCAGGACCAGTGATGAGCCCTCACACTCCACTCTAGCTTAAGCACACCCTTTCCCAGGATTCCCCATTGTGGGCCCTGTGGCTTTACTATTTAACTCTTCAGGGACACATGACAAAGAAAGTCAACAGATGCACAAACAACTTATTGCACAGGATTCTAAACACAATTGCTCTTTACTTACCAGGAGGAATATGCAGAACTAATAAACATTCCTATATATATATTTTCTCTGCTCAGTTTCCTTACCACTCTGTAGAGTTCTTTGTCGTGTCCAGGATCCTTCTCCTGCAGCTCGTGGCTTTGCTTCAGAATTTTGGAGCTTCTCTCTCTGTGTATCAGCTGGCTTTCTCTGATCTTGGCTGGTCCCACTGTTAAATAGGACACTCCTGCAACGAAATCATACCCTTCTTTGCTGCCCAAAGTTTTCCTGAATCTCCCTGACTCAGCCAACCTCTGTGGCTTTTCAAATTCAGCATCAGTACCTTGGTTTCTTTGGTCAGCTGCTTGGGATTTTCCACTCCCTTCAGCAAAGGTTGAGAAACTAACTTCTCCATGCTTCAGCCAGCCCACATTGTCCTAAGGTGATTCCACCAGAATAGGTGACCATTTTAGATTTCATGACTAGCCATTGACCCTGGTCTGCCAGAGACATGCTACAGCCCCTGTTAGCAAATGGTGCACTCCACCTACCCAGGCATGCAGAAATACAGACATTTCATAACACCCACTGGAATGTGAACAGATTCCCCACATTATCATAGTGAAACACATGGGAGAGTCTGTGGGCAGAGCGTTGTTTCTTTATTTTCGATGGGCATCCAGACTCTGGGGGCTTGAGTCTCTACTCCATCCACACTAGTGGCTTCAGGTAGCGGGATGCAGCCCTTTAATTCAGGAGTGACCATTGCACGGGCAACACTAACTAACCTGTACTACTGGCATAAGTGACTCTACTCCAGTGGAAAATCTGTGTAATGAAGCACCAGTCTGTCATGCCACCACCACTTCCCCCGTGGGGACGGCTAACACAGTCTGCCTTTGCCAGCTTTCCACTAGCAGAGAATTCAGGGGGCAGGAGGGGAGAACACTGTTTCCAGCCAATTTACAGCTATTTTGCACTGCTTACGTGGCACGTAAGGCACTAAAGCAGAGACTCCTGCCCTGCCTCTTTGTGCTAGTCCCACATTGCAAAATGGATATGGCAAAGCTGGTTATCCAGCGTATTTCTGCATGTAGTTGAGATTCATTGTCTATGGAGTTTTGCTGTGTTGATGTGAGTGCCTTAACGTGGCAGGTTCTCTGAGTGGGCGGCCTAAGAGAGAGAAAACTGTTCTTTGTGAGGAATCTCTAGACAAGATATTGAGCTGTGGCTGGGGAATGCTCAGTGCAGAAGGGGTTACTGCAAAGATAACTGTGAATGATCTTTACACTCCCCCCGGTCTAAAGATGGTCCCTGTTTTTAAATGAGAGCAAACAGATGAGTACTCCAAATTACACTCTTACCCATAGCTCCAAGGACCTGTTCCAGCAGCTGGAACTTAAGGGATCCTCACCAGTACTTTCTTATCCTCCTCTTTCCCCCAGAGTCATGTCCCTATAAACTGGCTGCCTATATCTGTGCTATCCCAGTTTCCTTCCTTCCCAGAGGCTTTGTAATAGTAATGGTGCAACGCTATGCTAATGCAGGGCAGGAAATGGGCCACAGTGTCTAGTCAATGTCTAGTCTGTCTGCCTGAGGAGGTCTCATCCATAACTCTGCTGCCTCTGTATAGATGATGAGAGCTGATTGCTGTCAAATACTCTCTCGCCAAAATTTATGTGCAGCAAAGCCTGAAAGCACATGTCGCTTTGCGTATGTCTTGGATAACATGGATCGAAGCAGAGCATAGGTCTTGTTGATGGCTCTCTCAGTGGTGATGAATTTCATTCCAAGAGATGTACAGCACACCTCTCTATATACTTTACTTAGCATTAGAAAATGGCCATTGAAAACATGTATGAAAATAAGACAAATACTAAGTCTGAGTCTCTGGTCTGATTATTTCAGTGTAATTATTTTTTTTCCTTTTAATTATGTGAATAGAAGCAGAAACTTGTAGGTGATCAAACAATTTCTCTGAAGAAAATCACAATTAATATTTCAGAAGCTGCATTCTGGCAAATGTGTGTTCTCATTCCATATGCTGAATAATTAAGTGCACAGGCAATCTGATAGGAATTCTTTGAGAGGTTTGTTTGGGTACCATTTCTTTAATAGGTTCAAGTAAAGGCATTCCTTAGTGAGGCTAATCTGGCTGAAATTCTTGAAAGAGGAAAAAATCCAGGGTTTGGGATTGTTTAGAAAGAAATGTCCTTAAACCTTTATAGGTCTAAAGACTGAAATAATTCAGACTTGACTTAAATAATCTTTCTGTTGCTTTAGTTAGAAGAGCATTAAAACATGGCAAAATATTGTCATTTTTCTTACGGAATAATTATATTCCAAATGAAAGAATAGAGCCATTTGTGCATGATCACTTGTAGACATTTACTGGAAAATCCTTCACAAAGCTGAAGAAGTTGCAGATCTTCTAATTTTATCACAGCTGAATTTGTCTGTATTACCAGAAGTTGATGCATTTTGAAACTTTGATGTAGTGTTTTTGTCTCTCTTTTGTTAGAATTTCTCTGGAGACTAGAAAACTGTTCTTGGCAATGATACTGTTGTGTTGAGGGTGTGGTTATTCTACTTGACCACATATAAAGAGCTATTGTTGTTTTTAATTTGAAGGGACTCTGGATGTATCCATGGTCGGATGTGAACTCTTAAACTGTGAAATGGAAAATCATAACTTACATAGCTGAAAAAGTAATGTTAGCTAGCTCTTCGGTAAAGTTTCCAGTTTAATGTATAGACTATATCTACACAACAGCAGTTACGCCGGGCAGCTGCATCAGTGTAGGGTTTGTGGTGGAGATGCTTTAAGGTAGGGGTCTCAAACACGCAACCCGCGGAGTTACCTCCTGCGGCCCACGACAAGAGCCAGCATTCAGGAGTTCCCAACCCCTGGCCGGCTTTTCAAATAGCCTGCACCCCGCCGGCTGGGAGCCGGCAGCCGGGCTGTGGCCGCCTGCCTCCCACCCAGGGTCCTGCCACCATCGGCAGTGCTTCCTGTCTGGGCTACGCCCCTCCCCCTCCGGGGTCCTCAGCAGCACTGCCTGGCAGTCAGGGAGGAGCCACCGCCACGTGGAAGGCTGGGGGCCCCACGCCGCTCCCCAGGCACAGCTCTGGCCTGCAGTGGTGGAGGAGCGTGGCCCTGCAACTGGAGCAGGCGGACCCAGGGCCAGGTCAGGGCAGGGCTCAGGTGTGCAGCAGGAGGAGGATCTGAGGAGGGCTCCCATGGGGGAATCTCCATGAGGTCCCCACAGGGGGATCTGCCCAGTCCCAGGGTGCAGCTGGGAGCTAGACTATAGCCGCTACCTCCCCTCCGGGCTTCGGGTTGCAAGCAGCCTTTTCCATTTCTTTCTTTCTCTCTTATTTCTTTTTTCTTTCTTTCTTTTGCTTCCTTCTTTCTCTTCCTTCCTTCCTTCCTTCTCTTGCTTTTTTCTTTTTCTCTTCCTTCCTTCCTTCTCTCTCTTTTTTCTTTCTCTTCCTTTCTTCTCTCTTCCCTTCCTTCTTTCTTTTTCTTTTTCTCTTCCTTCCCTCTTTCCTTTCTTCTCTTTTTTCTTTTTCTCTTCCTTTCTTCCTTCTCTTTTTTAAAAAAAAACCTTTCTAAAAATTTAATTTCAATTAAAAATTCATCCCAATTCAATTAATTAAACCCAATTAATTTTATTTACAATCACTTTGAATTCAGTTAATTTTAAATTTAATTTTAATTAAATAAACTGGTGGCCCTGTTGTATGAAAAGGTTTCAGTGATGTGGCCCTCGGGCCAATATCCTAGTCCTCATGTGGCCCTCGTGGTGATTTGAGTTTGAGACCCCTGCTCTAAGGTCTAAGCTGATGGGAGAAAGCTCTCCCCCATCACTTAACTGCTCCCCTTTGAGCAGCAGTAGCTATGTTGATAGGAGAAGCTCTCCTGCCCACACAATGCTGTCTACACCAGCACTTAGGTCAGAATAATTGACGTTGCACAGGTGTGGGGATTATTCACATCCCTAAGCAACATAATTTATACGGACATGACCTATGACATAGACAAGGAGAGAGTTTGGCAATTGTTCAGCCAAATAGCTCCTCAGCTCATTATTGTCATTTTTTAAGAAGTGTAAAGTTAAACAAGTGCAGTAGGCATCTGTTTTTGCTAAAACACGTTTTCCTTAATAGGATAGAGATGGCCATTGAAATCCTGATTTACTAACTAAATGAAAAACGTACAAGGTTGGGGGTTTTGTTTTGGGGGTTTTTTAGTTTTTCACACAGCTGTTCCATTCAGTTTATGAATCTGGTTTTCCAGCAGTTTGTATGATTTTTTGCATGTCTCTCCTCTAGCTTTTATAGAAATAATCTCTGTCCCAATCAATGGAAAAGTTGTACCCAAAGTACTGTATGAAGTACACTAATGTGTGAGACACCTTTCTATCCCATTTGAGAGGAACTTCAAAGGAAAATTCAAATAATTAGATGAAGAACATGCATTGTAACTTTTTTAGTCTGTTATTAAAATATATAGTTTAATCTTTTTTATGCATTGGTTTGTAAGGGAAAAGCTACATTCTATTTAAGCAGATTCACAGAATAATAGAGTGTACTTCATTTAGTTTTGGACATTGAAAGGGTAATGTGAGAGGCATAACAAGGTATATATCCTTGTTAGTTGTCAAGGGTCTAAGGAAGAAATGAAATTTCATCTCAAGTCTGTTTTAAAAATTCCATGAAGGATTTGTTTATTGAGACATGAATCCTGCAACATGCAAATACACCATGTCACTTTCACATCTTTGTATTAATGCGTGTTGAACATACTGCACAGAGGAGTAATAAAGGAGAGAGCAGCAAACAAGGTATTTACTATGTTCCCCAACCAAATGCATTGGCAAGGATAGAAAGGACTGTAAATCAGCCACTAATTTATAACAATGTTTAATATGACTGTTTCGAATCAGGGGTAGGGAAGAATTGGGGGCTTAGAAGTCTGGGTGTTAAAATGTTTTAGTTATTGAAAAACAAAATAAAAAAACCAACACCTTAGTGCTGAAAAGTATACTCCTGCTGAGGTACCTAAAACAGCTTCAATTCTGCTCCTTTAGCTTCACATCTCCTCCTACCAGTGAGAGAATCCCAGCAGCAATAATGAAATGAAGAGCCTGATCTTTTCACTTAGTCTTGGTTTGCACAGGTTGGTGTAACTCCACTGAAGTTAGTGAAATAAGACCTGTGTGAGGTTAGCTAGGTGTGGTTATTCCTGTTTCACATATGAATTATTATTAGAGCTGATAGAAAGATTTTGAATTTCAAAACTTTTTGACAAAAGAGAAATTTGTCTGGGAAAATCCTTTTTTCTGCAAGCAACTCCAATGACTGTTCTACGTTGTTTTGGTTGGGGGTGATACAACCCACTGCTAATCTTCTAGCCTATATCAGGGACAGGGGATCTCAGATACGTTTTGGAAGTGCATGGTTCTAGTTTTGGGTTGGTATGTTCAAAATCAGGCAGTCCTAAGAGATTTTGAGAGGATGTGCAAAAAGTACCCTGGCAGGGCCAGCTCCCCAAAATTCACACAATCCTTCCTATTAGCACTTACCTCCCACTGCCACCTCCCAGCCCAAGTCAATCAGGGTATGTCTACACTTGTTAATTTAGGTCGACTTTAGTTAAGTCGACTTAGCATGTCCACACTATAAAATTAAATCGACTTAGGGGGGGACTTACAAAGTCGACCTAGAGCGTCCACACTGGACACCTAGGTCGACTTCTAGGGGCTAGGTGGACCTGGGAGAGGTCCACGGTGGCAGGAGGGGCACCCCTTGCCCAGTGCCAGGGGGCTCAGCCTTTGCCCCACTGTACCTGGGTACAATGGGGCAAAGGGGGACAGGGACCTGGGCAGGGTGGGCAGGGCTCTGCCCTGCCCTGTGGGAGGGGCATGCCAGGCTCCCCTTGTGCTACCTCCCCTGGCAGGGAGGGCAGTGGGGGAGTCCTGGAGAGCCCTAAGTTGACTTAGAGTCGACTTAGGGCTACTCCAGGTCTACACTGGTTTAAGTCAACTTTAGAAAGTCAACTTAAGCCTAAAGTCGACTTTAAACCAGGTTTAATAAAGTCGACTTAATTTTCCTTAAGTCGACTTAAGCAGCTTGCTTAAGTTGACTTAACGAAAATGTAGTGTAGATGCAGAGTAAATTGAGTCGACTTAAGCAAGCTTAAGTCGACTTAATTTACAAGTGTAGACGCACCCTCAGTGAGCTCTTTCCCTCAGGAGCCTAAAGCTTTTCAACCAAAATTTGTGACCAGATTGGGGGGGGCAGGGGGGGAATTGCACTTTGCCTGACATGTTAGTGACTTTACTGCCATTTAACAATTCATCTTTTAAGCGCACCCTGCCTTAATATTCATCAACTCATAGTATCTACTAAGGTTCTTTGAGCTACTGTGTGGTCTGAGGGAGGGTGCAGGTAGATACTCCCTTTATATATATAAATAAAATCTGGGGAATAGTGTTCAGAGAAAAGTTAACAAAAAAATCACAATTAGCAAAGACAAAAAATCACCAAGTGCTTTACTGAACTCTCAGATGAGAACAATCTCTGGTGGATAAGCCTGAGCATATGGCTAACTTTTTAAATGAAAGCCCTCTTGATAGTAGAAATGTCCTACTATATTTATGTAGTTAATACAGCAGGACATATGAAATGTACAACAATAGAAGAATCCTTCTAAGAAGACAAAAACCCAAACTCCTTCAAATAATCAGAACTGACCAGTCAAAATTTAGGAAGTTGGATGCTTAAAGTTAAATATTATATTTATTCACCTGAATAAACATGGCCAGATTTTCATAGGTGCTGAGTACCCTCACCATCCATCAACACTAATGCCTGTTCAGCAGCTTTGCAAATCAGCTCAATCTTTCTTTTAGGTATCTAAATAAGGATTCAGGTGACTGACTTTCAAAGTCAGAACTTTATGTTTATAATGATTTATCTCTCAGCAGATAACAATGTTCACATTCAAGTAGACTCAAGTTTGTTAGATTAAGCATTTTGCTATACAGTAGAAAACTAATTTTCACTCCAACAGTGTACCATGGGAGACAGGGCTGATATTTTCTTCTTTTAACTAAATTCTGTAAATTTCAAAGTCTATTTAGATTTTGTTATGAATAAAAATAAAAGGAAAGGTAACATTAATGCAGATATTGATCCAATTATATTTATTCAGACAGTCTAAAGTATTAATAATTCTTGAGGAAAAGCAGGATAAACCAAATCTGGATTTACAGATCAAATTGTTTTGGGGAGATGGGAGGGGGGAGGGGGGGAAGACCAAGAAAGATTTCAAAAAGTACATCTGGCTGATTTTCTAGATAGTTTCAAGAATTCACTGTCTAATTTCCTCAACAATGAATTTTTCTTTGCACAGGGCAATACAAGAGAATTTTCAGATTGGTAGATGTAGGTTAAATTAAATTAATGAGTGATCAAAACTGGGATTTTAATAAAAAACAAACAAGGAGTCCTGTGGCACTTTTAAAGACTAAGAAATGTATTTAGCACATGAGCTTTCATGGGAGGAAATCCCACTTAGTAAGACGCTTTGAAGATGGGGAACTTACAGAATGGGAGGAAAATAAATGCAGGGAAGTGTAAGATCCATAGTGTCAACCACAGAGAGAGAGCATGTGCTCTCATTAATCCAGTGCAAACTCCAGGTCCATGTACATCTCCACAGTGACTACATTTCATGCGGAAACAAATATCTATTTCCATGAATAACACGATCTTGAATATTTTTGCAAGCAGAAATGTATACACATTTTATTAGGATAATTAATATTGTATATGGTTGCTTTTCAAGCATAGTAAGTGCTACAGCGAAATAGTGAGAGCTTGAAGGCCCCATTTACATAAAGAATTTCTCTGAGTTGTTAATGGAATATTGGCCCCCAATTTCAAAAGAAATTCATAGCCTATTTCTCTCCATTTTCTGTTCTTCAAACTTAAGAATCCCTAAGTGCTTGATCCTGAGTGGTGGGGGATGAGCACCTAAAGTTAATGGGGGTTACAAGTGCTTGGCATCTCTCAGGCTATGTCCAAAGTGCTTCCTAAGTCTCCATTACGTGTTGCTGAGGTTTGCAGTCAGGAAGTTCCTAGCTGTTTAATCAATTAGAAAATACCTCGAAATGCAGAGGCCCAGAACCCACCATTTGGTATCGAAAGCATTATGCAATACCTTTCTTTAGCAACTGCAACTCTTCCACTTATTTTGGCACAACATCTGTGCTTTCAGTAAAACAAATGGCACAAGAATAGAGTAGGAACCTTTATAGTGACAAAAGCGTAACACACACAACCTACAATTTTCCCTTCTCATAGTCTGTGGCACCTGCTTTGCAAAGAAATTACGGCCTTGACCCTAGGTTGCACCTGAGCTGCTCTTTTTTTCCCTGTAAACTAGAGAATCCTCTGGAAGCCAGTTAAGCTACCATTATGGCTGCTTTACTCCACCTGACCAGTAGGAAGTGGTTAGAGCCAGGGCCAGCACCTGATTTTAAGACTTTATGTAACATTCAAAGACTATTTTAAAGGAATGCCATGCACACTTCACTGCAATCATGCACACAGACACAAACATTTACTGTCCCAGTATATGGATCTTTTCACTAAACCCATTCACATGAGCAGATTGATCAGCTTTAAACACTGGCCAGTGATCAAAGACCTGTTCCTGCACCAGTGTGAAGGTTGTCATTTATATCAGTGTGGACAGGATCAGGGCCTTAAAGTCTCTTTCCAGTTTGAGGAAAAGGTGCATTCAATAGAAGGGAGCCATAAATGTGATTTTTTCTGACATTTAGTTAAAAGACATAACTTATTCCTCATTGAAGGGAAATTACTGTCATTGTGGAGAGAGGCTGGACAGAAGGCAGGCCAAATGGCAGTGCATACTACGTTTACTTTGGGCAACTCTTTTTGCAAGTTGAGAGCTAACACACTGTACAGCAAATGAATATCTGTAGGAAAACCTTAAAGCTGCATACCTTATAGCAGAACTCTCAAAGAACAATGCATAACTGCAGAAGCTCAACTGTTTCATTTGTGTTTGAACGCAATAGATTGAGAAATGGATGAAGAGCAATCTGCAGCTAAAGAAATAGGATGACGAAATGTACATTAAGTAAACCTTTTTCTAAAAGTTTCATGTTACATTATATTTTGTCTTTCATTAAGCCATTTTGGCAAGTCCTTGACAGTATACTCTGTGTTTCCTTTTTAGGGCTAGTGTGTTTTAGCAGTCAACTGCTGGACACAAATGTGTCATCAAATTTATAAGATCTTAGAGCCTCATCCAGAGCCTGTTGAAGTCAATGGAAAGATTCCCACTGACTACAGCAGGCTTTTGATCAATTCCGTACTACGGTTAGAAATAGTACCTGTGTAATTGTTTTGCCTTGAATATTTTTCTTTTTAAATTGATGCCATATGGTGCTTGTAAGCTACTTTTAGGACAAAGGTCCACACCCAGTCACTATATAAATGCTGTATATTCCACATGGAGATAGTTCACATCTATTTTTCTTTTTTGTCCCCTCCAGAGATTACATATGAAGAAGTGATTAGCTTTAAACCACCTGATTTAAAAATGGATAGCCTGGAAATAGAACAGTAAATACAGCTAGCTATGTTTTGCCTTGCTGCACTATCAAGACTGTTAAAAACATAGCATTACAATTTAACCTATATACCCAAGAGTAGATTTTACGATCCAAAGATGTTGGGGAAGATATGGAAGAGCAGATAAATGATAAAGCCAGATGTGGTCTGTTTTGTTTTTGTTTGTTTTTGCTTTGTACTATGAATGTAATCATAGAACATAAAATGTGATAAAGAACTGCTTTATTATGACAAAATGATGCACTGAGTTCTCTTTAGCTGTATTTTCTGCATGTTTCATTTTATCAATTGTAATGCCAAAAATGAAGGTAACTTTTTATCATTTTGAATATACTTTTTTTTTTGAAATTGTACATTTATAGCATGAATGTACGCAAACATGAAAGTAGAAGCCCATACAAGCAAACATTGTTTCCTGGCATTACTATAATTTTATGTTATTTGTTTTTTATTTATAGCTAGTGCCTTTGAGAAAAAGAGGGCATGGTAGTGAGTTAGACATAATATGCAAATGTAGTCATACCTGTGGTTATCTTATAAACATGCTGGATGTCTCGTGAGTGGTCTAACACCAGTTGGAAGTCAATGAATAAATCTTTGTCCTGTTGCCATCAAAAGTGTTTGTTCTCATTATTTTCCCTATAGTCTTCAAAACTGCAGAGTATAAATTCTTGAGAAACAGTATTTCTTTGTGATGCTACTATAGTTTGTGTTAGTGAATTTGCACAGATTACAAAAATTCAGGCCACAGATGCTTTGTGGAATTTCTGTAGCTTTCCAGAAACCTCATCAATGAATACCACAGATTGTAATGTAGGGATAATGTGTTCAGCTCACAGCATTGAATGCAACATCTCCCTACTCTTATTTTCCTTCAGTCGATCCATCATATGCCAGCATAATATTTGAGATTAAAAAACAAAACATGGCTAAAATTTAAGAATAATCTAGACATTTGTGAAAAGCAAAATATCACAATCTCATTGGAATTTCATTTTAAGCAATATTTTACAAGGTCCAATAGCTCTGAAGAGCTAGACGATCTAAATTTAAAGATTATTCATAGTAGGATGTATCAGATGCTGAGATGTCTTAAAGAATTAACCCTGTAATCTCATTTGCCCCCTGGAAGTGTGCCCATGATAAAGGAACATTATTATTAACATCTTTGGCTATGTCTACACTTGCTAAAATTAGTTCGAATTAGTTAGTTCGAACTAACTAATTTAAACTAATTTTAGTTAGTTCGAATTAGCTTAATTCAAACTAGCATGGCCACACTGGAACATTAGTTTGAACTAAGCAAGCACTTGGCTTAGTTCGAATTAGCGATCCCCATTCATTTCAATGGCCAGTTAATTCGAACTAAGAAATTAGTTCGAATTAACATGGCCACATTGGTTAATTCGAACTAGTTAGTTCGAATTAACCCCTTAGTTCGAAATAAGGAAGCCCTTAATTCAAACTAACTAAAGCCTAGTGTAGCCATGGCTTAATTAGTTCGAATTAAGCCTCCTTAATTCTAACTAACTTGCCTGTATAGACATACATAGCCTTTGAGTCTAGGGTTAATATATAGCCATGTCTGTCTTATTCCTTTGTGATTCACAATTGCAAAGTCCAGTAGATGCTGTCCATTTTTTGGTGTCATTTTGTCAGGTATCATTGTGTCAGTGTCTCATTTTGGGGAGTTTGTTTTTATATGAATTTTGTTACTTTGTTTTGCTGTGATTTTGTCGTTAGACTGGATTGTATTGTACAGCTACTCTATCAGCTGATGAATTTGAATACATTTATTTTCACTGTATTTTTGCTGCTCGATCTTTTTTCTTAATAAACAACTACAAAACAAATGAAAAAGGAAATATTATTTTCCATACCTCTTTACAACTATCAATGATTGACTCAACCTAAGTGAAAATATGTGAACACTATACTTTCACAGGAGGCAATAATTCTAGGAAGGGTAAATAAGTATTCACTTCATGGCAAATATTCAGATGGAGCATCTTATTTGTGGAACCTCTTTTCTTTATAACTTTACTGATTAATGAACAAAACTAGTGCTTGTATTAAGCCAACAGAAACTGAGTAGAACATGACCATGGGAATAGTTTGTTTGTTTGTTTGTTTGTTTGTTTGTTTGTTTGTTTGTTCGTTTAGCACTACGTATAAGGCCTGATCCAAAGTCCATTGAAGGCAATAGGAGTCTTTCCATTGATTTCAGCAGATTTTGGATTTAGGCCCATAGCAGCGATTGAGTGATTGCTTATGAGTTCACATTGATGGAGTTGTTTTTTTGTTTTTTTTTTTAACAGTGAGGGTATTTAACCACTGGCACTTATCAAGGGTTGTGGTGGAAATGGTATGTTGTGTAAGACAACCCAAAAGACTTTCCTGACTATATAATGAAGACCATGATTGGTTCATTTCCAGAAATAGAAATTTCATGTACTTTGTCTACTTTATTTCATTACCACAAACAAAACATTCCACAACTGTTACTATTTGTGGCTCTTAAGTGTCAAAGAGGCTAGAGAATCAATATTAAAATGTTTCAAGCCAATAATGCATTGATCACTTACTAAGAGAAATCAAGTAGATCAAATTTCTGTTTCTGGAGATGAACCCATCATGATTTTCATTATACAGTCAGGGGAGCAATCAGTAGGGACCTGATCCAAAGTCTGCTGAAGTCAATGGAAAGTGCCTTTTTGTAGCCACTCTGGGAATTACACCCCCAAGCTTCTGTGTAAAAATAGCCTAAGTAATGGCTAACATGAGTTTAGCTATCTCAAGCCATAAAATGTCATAATCTCACCTGAAAGGCTAAATGGAAATCAATATGCAACCTTCTTTTCACAGATTTTTCAAGTTCTGGGAAAGATTTCGTAAAAGGTTCGAAGGTCTTTTTTATGGCTTTGTTTAAATCCCAATAATCAAAATATTTTTGTGTTTTAGATCAGAGATTCCCCTATGCTACGGGGATGTGATAAGTTTATCAATTCACAGGGGGGAGGGCAGTGGAGGGAGGGGAGAGATGACAGGATAATTGAAAGGGCGTTACAACCCTGAAATAGATAGGCATGAAGATTTATTGCTAGCAATGTTTATCATTTGAATGCAGGTAAAGAAATCATTTGTCAGCCTCGCCAAAGTAAACTGTTTGATGTAGGAAAGCATTTTAGGAGCAAATCTCTTCATGTCTAATAGAGTAGACCTACAAAGCAGGTCATTTTAAAAAAAAAGGCATGTAAACTGGTGAAAATGTTCTGGTTTGGGACTTCCACTAATCACATCATTTTATGAGGAAATTGCTTTTTTGGCCCATGTTCATAAAACTTGCAGTAGTGGAGCCCGTATATATGTTCTTTATTATCCTGACATTTTCCTTAGTCAGATTATTGCAACCAAATTTTAATGTGTCCTTTGTACATAATGTATCTACTTTTGTAAATAAGTGCATATTCATAGATTTTAAAGCCAGAAGAGATGATAATCTAATCTGACCTCCTCCATAGCAGGTTTTAGGACTGCCCTGAATAATTCCCACTTCAAGTCCAAGTTTAACTAGAGATTGTATTTTAGAAAATCCATCCAATCGTGATTTTAAAATTTCCAGTGATGGAGAACCCATCACAAACCTTGATATGTTTGAGTGGTTAAATGCCTTCACTGTTTAAAATTTGCATCTTATTTCCAGAGTGAATTTGAATAGTTTCAATTTTCAGACAGTGGATCTTGTTATACCTATGCCTACTAGGCTGAAGAGCCTTCCATTATCATATGTCTAACGCTAATCAATTTTAAATGCAATTTATTGAAAACATCTTTTTCTTAAAATAAATCTTTTCTTGCAAGTCTTGTACATAGCACTTGATATTGTGCTATATACATTAACAGCCCAGTACATTTCTTCTTCTGTTTTGTTACTTTGAAGCTTTCAACCTGAGTGGGCCATCCCTAAAAGGACCACAGTAGAGCATAAGCCCCTAAATCCCAAGAGTTAGAAATAAATCTGTAATCCATGTACCATAGCCAAAGCAAAAGTAAATATTTACTAGAAAAAACTCTAAATTACAGGCACACTTGTAGGAAATAAAATTACGGGGACTGACAAGGAAATGCACATCACTGACCATATCATGAACCAGAGTGCTCTCTCCTCCTAAGGAAATGTAGAAAAAGGTTAACTATCAGCTGACGTTCTTGGCTGCTAATGCATTTTAGAAGTTGTAGCAGAACAGAATCGAAGTGGGAAATGACACTGCACAAAACTGTAAAATATGAAAGAACATTCTGCAGCAATGGGAGAGTGGCCCAAATAATTGATAAAATCATTTTTTAAATCCTATTATAGATTCATAGTTTCCAAGGCCAGATGGGACCATTGTGATCATTTTGTATGTCCTTCTGTATAACACAGGCCATAGAACTGACCCAAAGTAATTCCTAGAGTATAGTTTTTAGAGACCAACATCCAATCTTGATTGTAAAATGGTCAGTGATGGAGAATCCACCATGGTCCTTGGTAAGTTGTTCCATTGTTTAATTCCTCTCATTGTTAAAAGGTTTGTCTTATTTCCAGTCTGCAATTTTTTTTCCAGTCAGATTGCCTAGCTTCAACTTCCAGTCATACTGTTCTCTGCTATATTGAAGAACCCATTATCAAATGCTTGTTCCCCGTATAGGCACCCACAGATTGTTATCAAGTCACCCCTTAACATTCTCTTTGTCATGCTAAATAGATTGAGATCTTGACTGTAAGGTACATTTTCTAATCCTTTAATCATTCCCATGGCTATTCTCTGTGCCCTCTTCAGTTTATCAACATCCTTCCTGAATTGTGGGTACCAGCACTGGCCATGGCATTCCAGCAGTAGTGCCCAACATGTGGTGAAGTAGCCTCTCTACTCCGACTCAGGATTCCAATTTATGCAGAAGGATCACGTTAGCCCTTGTGACCACAGCGCAGAGACGGCCTTAGGCTGTCTGGGCCCAAGGCAAAGGCTCATTGCGGGGCTTCCTATAGGCTCCCTGCCACCAGCCCCAGTCCCCCCTCTCCACCCCTCGCAGCCCTGGCTCCCCACAAGGGGCCCTGAACCCTGCCCGCAGCCCCAGCTCCCTGCTACCGCCCTCCCCCCTCCATAGTCCTGGTGCCCCACCTCCAGTCCTGGCCCCCTCATGGTCCCAGCTCCCCACCGGGGGCCCCAAAATCCACCCCCACAGCCCTGCCACCATCCCCTCCCAGGCTGTCTGCGCCTGCCGCAGCTTGGAGCACTCCTGCTGCTGACCAAGGCAGAGGTGGCTTTTGGGATAGGCAAAGCAGGTGCCTGTCCCTGCTGTCCACTAAGTTGGGGACAGGGCCCCTTACTGCACGGGGCCCTAGGTGGGCACCTGCTTCACCTACCCCAAATGCTGCCTCTGCTACAGCATCACACTGCGAGCTGATTATCCACCATAGCCCTACATTTTTTCAGAATCACTGCTTCCCCCATAGAGAGTGCCCCACAAGTATGGCCCTTCCATTTTTTAAAAAACTATTACCAGGGATTAAGGAAATTATGCAGGCTCAGTACCTCACAGGATCAGGTTCATTCCTGGTTCAGAAAAGACTTTCCAGGATAGAACATTCAGTAAAAAAAGTGATCTCCAGTTTGTTGAATTCAGTAATCAATTTCTACCCTCTCTTTGAAGCTCTTGAAGAGCAGTCACTGTAAAAACCACTTCCTTCCTTTATATATTTCTAGATCATAGGGGCACACACACTCATCTAAGTCTCATAACCTGCCAAAACGTGCATCTGTAAAGAAAGTACCTTCACTTGCAGCATGTTTAACTTCAATCAAAGATGACCTTAATATCATTTGTGATTACAGGTTCCACTCATCAATCTCTGAAAAATGTTGGTGAAACAAGTATGGTTGGTTTTTGTTTGTAATTTTTTTCTTCATTCCATTCTGGAGAAAAAAAAAATATGCCTATGTTTGTTAGCACAAAACCGGAACAATATTCGTTGGATAAATTCTGTCCTTTGTTAATAGCAGCAAATGTTTCGACCTACTCATCATCACAGTGCCCATCGTATTAGGAATCTAAGTGCTAATTACAGCTCTTCTATTTCTCTCAGCAGAGGTAGGGCCAGCAGTGGTATTATTGCTATAAGGTGCTCCATGTGAACTGAGCAACTGGCACTTATAAGCATATTGCTACCCATTCAACCTGACTCTCTTGAAAAAGCAGCACTTCCAAACAGAGCGGTCTTACCAAGTGTAATTCATTTATGAGGCTGTAATGTTGGTTTTCAATATAGTATGCAATGTACACTACTAAACAGGCTCCGTGTAAGTTGATGAAGATGAAAACTACGGATTTCTGTGTGACTAGCATCAAGAAGGCTGGAGACCTACAGCAGTGCAGCTGCCAATGACATTGTTTCTGCTGCATGTATTGTAAAATATCAAACTGACATTCATAAAACAATCTATTTTCATAGAAAAGAATGGATGCACGGTGAGGTCTCTGACATCCAGTTTGTAATATTGTAAGTCTAAGAAGCAAAATTGTGTCGTTTAGACTTCAATCCTGCAAACATGCACGTGCTTAATTTCCCTTTCATGTATACCTCATTGGCATCAATTATTGTCAAATTAACTCAGTTGCAGGATCAGGTTTTTAGTCAGGTAAAATTCCTAGCCTTTTAATTATAGACCTGAACTAAAGCAAAAGTGAAATGAGTATAATGGTCTCTACCTATTTTCTAGTGACCATTTGTCTGATAATTGCCACATAATGTGATGTAGTTGTCAGCCTCTGATCAGCAATACCTTATTCTTTATAGTACTTTCTCGGGGTGTGCTGTAGATGAGTACTGAGCTAGTATTACCATTTATTTTCAGTAGCCCAAAGGCTCCAATCAGGACTGAGCTCCCTATTGTGCTAGGCACTATACAGAGATAATATGATGGATTCCTGCTCTGGACAGCCTCAAAATCTAGTTAAAACAGAAACAATAAATGAGTGGAAAAATATATATATAAGGGGGCCAAGGAAGAGAGGATTAGTGGGACACTAATAAGAACATTGGGTTACATAGACCAGTGACATTTCTAACTCCATAATGCCAAATAATTTACTTAAATAACTCCCACGCCTTCTACCCACCTATTTTTTCAGTCGGCAGTTGCATTTAGGTATGGCTGTCGATAAGGGTGCGAAGGAAGGAGTTGAAGGAAGATAGGATGGTGGATATACGAGTTTACAGACAAGTGTGTTTTATCAGTCATGACAGCTAATGTACCACCCATCCTATTGGCTTCATTTCCTCTCCCTGTCCCTCCCACAAAACAGTGGATAACAGCTGCAGGCTGTCACTATAGCATCCAAACAAGTTGACTTATAAAATGTGAATTAATAACAAGAATTCAGATGGCTGGTATTTATTCCTTTCCATGTAGTGTTGAAACTTTGTATTTAGTGACCAAAAAATGTACTTAATGTTTTATACAACAAATCTGAATGAGAGGACCTTGCTAAGACGTCACAATAATAACAAAACCAAAAAAACTTGTCAGCAGTTCAGGGTTGCAACAACAGCGAAGGGCATGAAGAGGATTTTTCAGCAGAAAAACATTTTAATTTCTTGAACAAGGAGAAATATTGATTGAAATAATTCTATTTCTTTCAGACAAACTGCATTCTACTAATTAAAAAAAAAGCCACGTCTTTTAAAAAGACTAGAAGTTAGGTTATGAATGTGGTTAATCAAAGGGGGGAGAGGAAGCTCTCAAGAAACAAATCAGTTCACACCTAGGAAAAACCCTTTATGATGCAGCAAGACCCAGCCTTTTAATATTTATTGAAATGTTTTCATCTAAAAATGTAAGAATATGGGCATTAGACCTATAGCTAGAGCCCTGTGCAGATACAAATGTGGATCCGTATCCGATCTGCATCTGCAAGAAATGGTCTGCGGATATCCGCATTGTATCTGCAGATAGCTGCGGATTTGCAGGGCTCTACCTATAGCCTGTAAATGCAGTGTTAAAAAACTTCCACTTCTGCGTCCATGCTGCTGGCAACCTTCCAACAGGGTGTGGTCTGGCCCTTTTACAAATACTTTTCTTGACGGTGACAAGCTTGCCACCTATTGCCCATGTGCACTTTACCAAGAAGGGCATCGAGAAGGTGGTGATGTTCACGTAGTTGATGCTGTACGTTACTTTTTAGAAGAGGAAATACCTCCATCTTGCTGTTGAGGGTCCTTGTTTTTGGCCTGTATTTAGGAACTTTCAAACAGCACGTGTGATTCATGCTTACCATGCAAACCATATTTCATGGTTACAGCCTTCTCCCCCTTCATCACAGATGTTTGTTTTATCTATTTGCTTTGGCTAGTCATTATATAACCAAAAGTGTATCTATGCTGGTCAGAAACGTGACTGCAGCAGGTGTAGACACAGCCCTTGCTAGCACATCAGCACCAGGGAAGCCATGAGAACAGGGGCTTCAGCACAGGCCAGCTGCCAAATAAATATCCAGGGTTGTGGCAGGCTTGTACAATCTGAGCTGAAGCCTATGTTACCACAGCGTCATTGCTATGGTAGCCACATTAGCTCGATCAAAGCTAATTTGGGATATCCCACCTGCAATTTCAGTGTACTCATACCACAAGATTATTTATTCTAGAGGTAGGGCCTGGTTTTTCGCTTCACATTTGTACAACACCTTGGATCGTGGGGACCTGATTACTAAAGCTACAGCTGGTTTACTTCCAAAATTAAAACCAGAAGGATCTTATTCAGGGGGATAAGGCAATATGCCACGTTTATTGAGGATAGACAGATAGATATTTTAAAAGGCAAAGACACATTAATTAGTTTTAAAAGCAAGAGAATCAATGTAAAGAGACAGAGCAATTTCCTATTCAATCACATTCTCTATTTATTAAGAGTTACCAAAACAGAATACACACACTAAGCATACAATGCTCACTACTTCCAATGAAGCAGACAAAGGTCTCCTGGTAGCCAGTCAGGATTAGGTCATTTTGGGACTCCAGCTTTTGCATAGTGTGGTTGAGAAATGGCAGCTTAGTGTCCTGGAGTTAGGTTCCAAAGAACTTCGCTTTAGACCCCAGTTTATGTAAGACTTGGGTCCTGCTTAGCTGTACCTTAACCAATCATTTTAGACTAAAGTACTATAAAACACCAGTCCTAGCACACTACGAAACAATCCTTTAACCAATCATATCCCATCATCTTAAGTGATTTAAATAAGGCACTTAGTTATGCAACAGACAAGAAACAAGCAAAGAACTAGATAGAAATCATTCAGATAGACAGTAGAAAAATAGGGACCATGAAAACAAAACAAGAATAGATTTTTCCACCACAGCTGTTGATAAGTCCTGGCTTTCCAGATAGACTGTGGTCGAGCAAAGTTTTCTTTAAGCATCTTAAGATCAGTTTCTTTATTTGGGGGTGGTAGGTACTATTAGAATAGCATCACCTTCTTAACAGACTGATATTACATTGTTTCGAAGTGGTTTCAGGAATGTGAAGGTGTGATTACACACTGCACAGCTCATGGCTGTTACCACTTAGCCCAAGAACAAGGCCTCAGACCTTACACAGCTCCTAGAATGCAAGTGATTGATCAACATGTCAATGCCAGCAGCAGCTGCTATCTATCCTCTTTTAAAACCCTATTCAATCAATCAGGTTCAGGAGTGGGCTAGGAGAGAGCACTAACATTTGAAAGATTTCCTTTCACTAGAAGACAATATCCAATGTGCCAGCAGCTGGATACTGTTGAGCACAAATGGTGTCACTTGACTGTTATACATGGCTGAGGGGGATTGTGACGGGGTGAGCCTACCCCACACTAAAGAAACACAGCAAACCCTGTGAGTGGTGGAAGTCCTGCCCCTTAAGCCCTGCTGGGCATGCTTGGACTGCTGCCCTAGTATAAATGAGAGCAGCTCAGCTCAGTCTAGGCTGGCTGGTGAGAAGACAGGATTTATGCTGGAAGTGCTTGCCCAGTGGTATCTGCCTCAGGCAGTGGGAGAATACAACCCCAAAGGAAGCCATATGGAGTAGCCATGCTGTGGCAGCTGCCCTGAGGCTAACCTGCAGATGTGGGCTACAGTTTGCAGACTCCAGAGGAGCAGCTAGCTGCCTGTATTAGAGGTGAGGAGGCCCAGACTGAGACAGTGCTGATGGCCAGCTCTCTGCCTGGGTAGGAAGTAGCCCAGGGTCCTGGTTTGTGGAGCCAGGGATGGTATGGCTAGGAGCCAGCATGTTTTGGTCTGGATCCCTGCTTGCTGGATGCCATTATCCTAGCACTGACAGGGCTCTGGGCTGGGGCTCAGTGGAGCAGGAGGGCCTGAGCCCCACTACCTGGGTGTGACACCCATCTGATTAGGCTGTGCTGCCCTGACCTGAGGGCCTGTGTATTGACTCTATTGCTGCTAAGCTGTGCTGCCCTGACTCAAAGGGTGGTGTTTAGGGACTTTGTAACATTGTGGAGACCCCCTTTCTGCTCATGACCCTCAGATTTTTCCCACCTGGGAAGCCCGTGGGGCACCATAGTCTGTGACAGGGATGTAATGTAAGTTAGTGTCTCTGCTCATTCCTTTTTCAGATCTCCTAGACATGCATACCAGTCAAATATTCTCCCTCCAAGTCTCCTGGTGTTAGCTCCTAGTTCTTTCAGGGAAGTTTATTGCTCCTGTCAGGGACTTGTTCTGTATGTGCCCCTGCTCATTGGGGAAAGCGTGTTCTGCATTTCATCTACCCTGTCATTGCACCCACAGGCAACAATGTTGGGCATATCATTAGTTCTAATAGTAATTTTAGACAAAAGCAGGGAAGAGCAAGAAATAGACTTAAGTGTTTGGGAAGGTCTCAGCCTTTGCTTTATAATGCTCTGAGCTTCTGGCAAGTGAACTGTTGTCCTGCAGCTGGTTCAGCTAATCCCACATGGTCAAATTGACCATATTTCTCTCTCCCCCAGAATAACCACCAAGAAAAACTTCTGGTGGCATGATTTTGCCAGAGCCTGGAATGGGATAAAGAGCAATCAGGTACTGGGATGTACAGTGGAGGGGCACACACTCATTATAAAATCAGATACAAGCATATATTCTAGGTATGCTCTATGTATATAATTTAGCTGAAAATTGAATAGGAAGCAAACTTACTTCAGCCAACCAGTGACTGACCTAGCCCACCTTCAACTGCGTTAGGTTTAACTGTAGCCAACTCATCCCATAAAAGTTATACTGTACCATGATCTGTTACCTTAATTTAAATAAAGCAATTATATTGGAGTCCTGACTTTTAAAAAACAGTTCTATAAAAATTTATCTAACACTTTGTACTAAAGTACCTGCCAAAGATCAGCAGGTTTATAGTTTGTGTTCATTAAAACAGTGGGTCAGCTATCAGTTGAGAATAGCCATGGAAAATATGTGTTGTGAAAGGATGTCAGAGCTACCCTGCTGTGCTGCAAATGAATTTACAATGTGTCTCCACAATTTAGAAAACCTGTTCTTTTTCCTGAGTCTGTCTGAATCATCAAATGAAATGACGTGGGTCCAGTCTGAATAGAAAGTTCAGAAAAGCAGCCCCACATCAACAACCAAAAAGGTGAACGGAACAATCAACTTGTCCACAGGCAGAGAGTGAGAGCCAATTTCAAACTTTGCCACAAATTGGAAAAACCAGTGACAGCAAGCCTGAATATCTAACCTCAGCGACATTGCTCAGGGATGAAGTCAGACAAAACAAAGCTTTTACCAGTACACTACATGGAAATTACTGCAAGTTGTTTTATGCACATTTTCCTGCCAACGTTCGCCAGGCTGCCTTGCAGGGAGAGACTGTACAAGTCAAGTGTATGTGATTGGTTTGGGGCTTTTTTATTATCATTGTAAGGTAAGGGAGCTGTTGCAGGGATACGCCTGAACAGCAGCAACCAGTGGGCAGTGGTGTAACTGTTCAAAGAGGACTTAATGCTCACTTTTGCGCACTCTGCTTTAACTTACACCACAGGCAATGGCCATAGGAGGCCAGAAAAACTACCAAGTACTGACATAGCAGAAAAGTAATGACTGGAGCCCAACTGCACATAGAGCAGGGGTCTGCATCGTGCAGCCCTGGAGCCCCGTGGGGCTCTTTGACTGCCCTCTCCTGGCTTGGGGGCTCTTCCCCACAGGGGACCCTGAGGCAGGCACCCTAGCCCAGCTCCCCTGCTGTTCCCTCACCCCCACCCAAGGAGGCTACACCCATTGTGGCTTTCAAAACACTTGGTTATTGAAGGAATTTTTTTTTTAAATGGCTCTTGTCTTCTGGGTTGCTGACCCCTGAGCTAGGGGAAGTGGCAGAACAACCCCTCCATATGGGCCCTGCCCTCACATGGTGGTGACTTCTGCCCAGGTAAGTCGTCTTGTGCTTCCAAAACTCTTGGGATGGCTGGCACAAATGCCTTCACCTTTGCAGAGTCTGCAGCTGCCACCTAATAAAGCCATCAGGTGGGTCTCCATTGCAGTAACACCACAAACCATTCTTTCAATTTACACCCTCTTATACCAATATCATGCCGACAATGGCAGTGCAGTTATGATTTACACTCACTTGCTCATTTTAAACCAAACTGAAAAACTTTTTTTTTTTTTCTTGGCTCTAGCTTTTAATTTCTTCCCTACTCTCTTGCTATTATTTTTGTAACCCAAAACATTTGAGTTAAATCCCATCCCATCACAGGATAGATAACACACTATATAAAATACAGCTGCAGTGGAGAGGAGGTGTGGAAGTCCCTGGTGCAAACACAAAAGAGAATGCTGGGATATAGAAATTTAGAGGTATGGTATTTTTCATTTGTCCTTCACTTGCATTACCATGCCCAGATGTATTTTAGCACAAACCTACTCAGCCTCTCACCTGAGTGGTAGTGGAGTCTGATGGTACTACAATTTACACTCCTGAAGAGGAACACACAGATGTGGTATTTTAAGGAATTATGCTGGATAACATCACAGTTAAGACCCTGCTGGCTTGAGATTCAGTGAACAGAATAATAATAGCCAGGGCATCAAACAAGACATGCCAACTATACAATAATCCAAGAATATGGCCCAACAAACTCAGTAGGCAACAGTGAAAAAGATAGTCTAGATTAGAAGCAGGTGCTGCAAGTATCAGATGATAGGCCTACCCCTGCCATCATGCTGATGATAGGCAACTTAAATGCACAAATCAACAACTCTACTGCCTGTGAAGGAATCATGGGCGCAATGAATAGTGAAAGGCATCTGAATTGATGATGGCAAGTGGCTCTTGAATATCTATGGCACAAAGACATTAAAGATAGAAGGCAGTCTCTTCCAACCCAAGAGGACTGACATGCTTACATGGACGTCATCACTCAATGTGACTGGCCATGTGTATAAATCTAAGAGATGGGCATCTTCTTGGAAGCACATCAGAGTCAGCAGAAGTGCAAACAGTGGCTCAGATTATTATCAGACTTATTAGTTTTTGGCCATATTACAACTTAAACTCAAAAGGTGCATCTACACTGGTGGCTTAGGCCAACCTAAGGGTGCTTAAGTTGTCCTACAGAACTCTGCGTCCACAGTGGGTGCTTCGTTAAGTCAACTTAACTTCCCCTCTTTAGGTCAACTTAAAGCCCGTGTGGACGACTCTGTCTACACTACAGGCTCTAAGTCAACTTAGCTTAACAAGTGTAGACATACCATATGAAACTGTAATGTCAATAGAGACCAAGGACAAAGAAATCCAGATCCGATTGCACTCAGCAACAATTCCAGTATTTTACAAGACCAGGCTGATGAAAGTCTTGAAGACAGATGGTCAAATTGGAAAAAAAATGGTAATTGAAACAGCAGAGGAAGTAGTAGGCCCCCAGAGAGGGTCAAAAAAAGGTGCATTGATTACATCTGGAACATGGTTGGTGATTAATGACCAGATGACTCTGAAGGCAAAAAGAGAGCAGTGCAAGGCACAGACAGAACTCTTAGCTGAGTTTGTGAGATACAATGCAAAAGACATAGAAATAAAGAAGAGATGCAGACACAGAAATGCCCGAGTTCAGGAGAAGGCTGCAGAGACAGAAGAGGCAGCACAGAGGGAAGATTTCAAGCAGCTTATGGAACAGTTAAAAACATCTCCGGAAGAACCATACTGTCATAGGTGGTGCACATCAGGGACTCTCATGCACATGACCTGACAATGTATGAGGAACAAGGCAGACTGGAAAAATTTCTATTCTATGTTAAACAGTCCTGAGCTGATGATCAGATGGGCTATGTGTCTACACTAGGAAAAGTTAAGTCAACTTAATCGACCTTATTAAGTCTACTTAAGAGTGGCTACCCTTTAGTCGACTTTATTAAGTCGACTTAACATTGGCTGTAGCTGTCCACACTAGCATTAAGTTGCCTTAATAAAGTCAACTTAAGAGCTACTCCCCATCCACACTGGCCTTAAGTTGACTTAAGGTTTAAGTCAACCTAAAGATGGGTAGTTATTAAGTCGACTTAAGGAAAGTCCAGGGTGGATGTGGAGTAATTTAGGTCGACTTAAGTTGACCTAAATGGCTAGTGTAGACATAGCCACACAGCTTGGAGAGAGATGCCAATGCTAAATTAGAAATAGAGGGACAAAACACACCCTATAAAACTAACAGCCATCAAAGGCCTTCAACAGGGGAAAGATCCTGGGATTGACAGATCTCAAGCAGAGGTTATAGAGGCTGGAGGAAAAATTCTGACTGAGCAGCTAACAAAACTCTGTAATAAAAACATGGGTGAAGTAATACGTGTGACAAGATTGGAAAGATGGTACTATCATGGTATTGCCAAAAAAGGCTGATCTTATTCAGTACACAAACTTGAGAAGTATTGTATGGCTATCAATCCCAGGCAAAGAATTGGCTATCTTTATGCTGAATGGAATGAAGACAGTGGTGAATGAATTATCACAAAGAAGTCTGGGTTCTGTCCTGGTAGGTCAGGCTGTGAAGAGACAGATATTCACTCTGTAACAGATCATTGAAAAAGCTACTACTTGGCAACAAGACCCCATCTTAATTAACACTATCTGCTTTTTAAAAAGCATTTCATAGCATCCACAGATAGACCCTGTGGGATATTGCTGGAAGCTATGGGATGCTAGGCAAGCTTATCCACATATGATGGAAGGACATATAAATTAAAACAAGATACAGGCCTGGGTGCGTGGGTTTGATATTGTGAATAGAGTCAGACAAGGGTATATGTTATCACCAACCCTCTTTGCCTTCGTAATGAATTGGGTTACACAGCAAGCAACAAAAAGCAGCATGGACAGTGTAAAAATGGGTCAGCAGAGACGAGTTATATGACCTTAATTTGCCGATGACATTGCTTTACTATGTATGAAGTGGAACCGAAGGATTACCCTTACATCAGAAGTAGAACAGGAAGCAGCAAAAATTGGATTTAAAAAAAAGTATAGAAAACCAAGATTATGGAGGTAGGAAACTAGACAACAAAGATGTACACTGATGGAAAAGAAATTGAATGGGTAGAAGAGTTCTGCTATCTGGGGAGTGTGATATTTCACGGTGGCTGTGATTAAGATAATCATACAAGATTAGGAAATGCAAACACCTGTTTTAGAAGAATGAACATCATCTGGTCTGACAGATCTCTATGGCAAACTAAGGAATTATACCATCCAATTATACTGAGCGTGCTATGGTATGGAGCAGAGATTTGGTCAATGAGAGTTGCTAAGAAAAAAAGACTGCACGCTTCCCACCTCAAATGGCTGAGGAAGATACTATACATTTCATGGGAGACAAAATAAGAAATGCAAGAGTAAGGGAGCTGACAGAGCAAGATATACTAGAAAATCACAAAGAAGATATAGGTGGTTGGGACATGACACTTTATGGATATGGGAGACATGCTAAGCAAGGATTGAACTGAGTATCCCAGGGAGGAAAGAGAAAGTGAGAAAAGGAAAGGAAGAACTGGCAGAAGACAATGACAAAGGATATTAAATGCTTTGGCATATCTCAAAAGAAGTTATAGCAAGTAGGGTGCATCTACACTTAGAAATTAAGTTGACTTAAAGAGGCTTAAGTTGACTTAATTTACTCCGCGTCTACACTGGGCTTTCCTTAATTCGACTTAAGAGGTTCCTTAAGTCAAATTAAGGAAAAGTTAGCTTGAATTAACACCTCGTTTTAATTCAAACTAGCGCTTAAGTCGACTTAAGCCAGTAGAGATGCAGAGTAGTGCGTAGTTGGACCTTTTTAAGTCGACTTAAAACGTTACGTCGACTTAAGGCCAAAAAGGGGTAACTATACTTGAAAAGTTAAGTCGACCTTAAGTCAACTTCATAAAGTCGACCTAACTTTTCAAGTGTAGACATAGCCTTAGTGAGCAACTGTAATCAACGGAGGAACTGAACAATCTGTGTCAGTGGCACAGGAGGAACTATGGTCTGCGGTTGCGCTTACAGCAAAGTGATATTTACCGTTTGATTATAAACACTTGGATTCTAAGATCCTTAATGCAAGAACAGTCTTCATGATGTGGGTAGTGCCTAATACAATTGAGCCCCAAGTTGCTGCTACAATATGAATAATAATAATCAGGAGTTTACAAGAGTCTCTGAGAATGGAAGTAAAAAAAAAAAAGGTTGGGGGGGGAAGGAAAAGAAAAAAGGAAAGAAGCAAAGGGGAAAGAATACAATAACATCAGGAAGGAAAGAGAAAGGAGAAGTGGTAACAGAGATAAAGATGTTGTAATAGCTGGTTAAGGGAAGAAAGGGGCAAGAATTTTTTGTCACTTATGGACAAACTGAATCAGACTCAGTTGCTCACTTGTCTTTCCTGACTGAACCAGCATCGTAGGATCACTGCACCTTACTAAGCCATTCCTTTTCTTCAGTTACATCAGTCTTCATCTCTGACTGAAAACATATGGTCAAGTTATCAATATTCAGCTCCCACTGACCAGGCACCCTGGAGACAACTGGTGGTCTGTGAGAGAGAGAACATCATGAGAGTATTGAGCAGCCACATTACTGGCAGAATTGGCATGAAGGAGGGAGATGGACAGGGAAATGGGGAGCTGTGAAGCTGGCACCTGGAAAGTAACAGGGCCGGGGATGGGGGAGAAGTAAAAAGGGGCATGTTATGTAACAGGAAACAAAGGAAGAAGTTAGACTGGAAATTATAATTTTTCACTATAGTCTTATTTTTGGTTTATCTGTTTATTTACAGAGTCATTTGGGATTATTCTCTTTGGGGCAGGATGTGTTTCCCATTCTGTGTCCAAACACTGCCTCAAACAATTGGCCCCAAGGGGAAGGAAGACTTTAGGTGCTACTAGAATATAAAATTAAGGATAACTCTCCAGAATCTCCCAAGCACTGAACAAATCTCCCTCCAACCCCTGAATCAAATAGGGTAGCTCTGAAAAAGATACAAACTAGGCTGGAAATACCTGTGCCTGGGTCCTTACAGCCACCTACACAAAAACAGCATTTCCTTTTAAGTTCATTTTACTTTTTGTAAAAAGCAAAAATATTCCCAAAAGTTATGGAACTAAAACAAAGACCAAATTTTACTGCAAAACCACCTTTTGGTTACTTTCCTCTGCTTTTGTCAGTGCAATGTTTATCTAGGATCAAAGTGCTCATTGGGACAAAGCAATGGGGGCCCTGTACAGGTAGCTAATTGGATTAGCCAGTAGCTACCAGCTTGCAGAATTGACTGCGAAACCCCACTTGGAAGTCGGGAGGGAGCTTGTCTGTAATGCAGAGAGCCAACCTTGCCTTTTGCCTTGCTCTGTTGCTTCCATGTCCTGGTACTAATTAAATAAGAGTGTGCGATTCTCCTTCCCCTTTTGTTTTTAGGAGCTCACACCTAGCTAGAACGAAGGCTGCCTCCGCCTAGATTTCACTGAAGCGGCTTTCGGGTAGGGGAGAGGTCATGGGAGAGTACATCGTCACGTGATCGCAAACAAAAACGCCAGTTTTGGGGTGGGTTGAGAAACCCAAGCAGCAGCTCTTGCTCTTCCCTAGCCCCCGGGCTGCGGCCAGCGCGCGCACACAAAGTTATATAGCTGTCAGCGGGGGGAGATTCATTCACCGCGACTCCAGCGGGACCTCCTCCTCTTCCTCTGCGGGGGAGGAGGGGAAAGAGCAGCCCGGAGCCCCAGGCAATCCCCGCGAAGCGAAGAAAGGGACCCACACACGCAGCCGGGAGAGCTTCCAAGCCCAGCCCCTCGCTCCGCTCGCAGCAGCTCCGCTCGCCTCCCGGGTCGGGCTCTTTGTTGGAAGGCGCCGACAGGGGGCCGCGTCAGCATGTCCTCCGCCAAGAAAGGCTTTTACCGGCAGGAAATCACCAAAACCTTGTGGGAGGTGCGCGAGCGCTACCGGGACCTGCAGCCGGTGGGCTCCGGAGCCTACGGCGCCGTCTGGTGAGTGGGGCGGGGAGGGACGTGCGCGGGGCGGGGGGCAGCGCGGCTGCTTTCGCTTTGTTTGGTTCCTTCCAAGTCCGTGTGTTGGGCCCGGCCCGGCCCCGGGGGGCTGCAGCCGCTTCTCGGGGGCTGGCGCCTGGCTCCGCTCCCGCGCGCTCTGCCTCTGCCCAGCTGCGGGGCGTTTCTCCCCCACGTTTCCTACTCTGCCCGTCTGGCCGGGGATACACAGATCGGGCAGTTCTGCAGGGCTGCCCCAAGGGAAAGTTTCGCCCGCATGTGCCGGGTGGCAGTCAGTTTCTGCCCTGAAGCATGAGGGTTTGTGCCCCTTCTGTTTCTTTGGCCCTGCCTGCGAGGTAACTTGGCATGGTCTCATCCACAGACATTCAGTGCTTTCCCAGCCCCCAGGGGCTTGTCCTCTGTGGTGTCCTGCAGCAAGGAGTCCCACAGTGAGGTGTCCTGTGAAGCTGCCTTTCCTTCTGTCCTCCTGCATTTCAACTTCATAAAAACGTTCCCCTGTTTACTACCTTGATTTCTGCCCCATCCCTTCATAGCAGTCTACTGTGGCTCATCTGACTTGGCCGGGTGGAATGGTCTGTTTTGGAGCAAATTCTTAATTTCGCCTCTCTATCTTTAGCAAAAATCCTTTCTTCTTCTGAGTAAAATATAGACATCTCTTTTTTTCATGCCCAAATGTTCCCATTTACGGCTTTCTAATACTAGCTTCTTTCTGTCAACACATCTGGCATCCTGTTAGGCTTTCAATACCCTGGAGAGGTGCTTAGAGAGTTATTTCCCCACCCCTTACAGCAGGATAAACAAGTCACATGGTAAATCAGGGGCTGGGCTAGCAAAGCCATAAATTAGGAGTCCTCTACTTTATTGTTCATGGCATTTTGGGTGCCAGGACTTGCAACATCAATCCTCACTCGCAAACTCTATTCTTGTTCCCTTATAGCTCAGCTATTGATGGAAGAAATGGCACCAAAGTGGCCATCAAGAAACTATATCGCCCATTTCAGTCTGAACTCTTTGCCAAACGAGCCTACCGGGAACTGCGCCTCCTGAAACACATGAAGCACGAAAATGTGAGTTTAGTTATTAGCATATCCCCTCAAGGCTGCAGCCGGCACCACAAAATGCATACATTTGACACTCCACCATACACACTGATCTGCTGCCCCTCCCACCACCACCATGCCAATCTGCCAAGGTAGATATGCCCTTGTGCAACATCATCCATATTTTAGCTGTAACAGAGATTTTTAGCCATGTATAACTGAAAGCCCTGATGAAGAGTAAAGCCATCTGTGAATCGTCATACACTCAGCTCCATCAGTCTGTATGTGTCGTCAGAGAGGAGCCATCAAAAAGTGACCATAACCTCTCTTGTATGCATGATCACACATTTGTAACCCTTGTTTTTTCCCTTCTTTGTGGCCACTCTGTTGTTTGTGGCTACTGCTTGTGTCTTTGGCTGAACAGATTGGATATGAGGGTCAGGATTTTTCTATGCATTTGCGCAAAGCTTAGCACATTTTAGGCACTACTATGGTACAAACAAGTCAACAAAAGTACACGTATATACATGGTAACGTACGATGTACAAATGCCTGTCTCCAGCCAGGGAATACTGGTTGGAGTGAAGAGGTGTGTGTGAGCAGTTTTGAGGATTAATTTGTGTGTGATTCGGAAGAGAGTGATGGTTTTAGGAGGAGCAGCAGTTAAGGCTGCCATTATTGGTGAACCCTAGGAGATGAGGAAAGTGATAAGAGATGAATGGTTAAACAGGAGAGGTAGAATTGTGAAGATGAAGGGTAATATTTTCAAAACTGTCTAAGAGAATTAGGAACCTTAGGGCTGGTCTACACTGAGAGCTCCGGTCTACCTTCTACAGCCCACATCTTCAATGGTGGGACTGTAAATTCCAACTAAGTGCCCCAGTAATTTGACATTGTAACACCACCCCTGCAAGTGGCGTAGGGCTTTAGTCGAAGTCAGGAGTTCAAATTAGGCTGAGTGTAGACAGAGAAATCTGTGGAGAACTGTCCTGTCAATTTCACTGCTCTGACAAGTAATGAGGAGTATAGCTGGCCCAGGTTCCCTGGCTGCAGTCTCTCTGGTTCTTGCTAGGGACCCTGTTGGCAGGTGGACTCTGGAGCTCCACCGGTGGAGAGGGGGACAGCAGGAGACAGCCGCCCAGGACCCAGCTGAGCCCCAGGCAGCTCGGCCAGATCTTAGGCAGCAGCAGGAGGAGACAGCCACCAAGTGGGCTGTAGCCAGGATCCCTGGGGATCCAGCCGAGCCTTGCAGCTGCCCAGGACCCAGCGACGCCCCAGGCGGCAGTGCAAGACAGCTGCCGGGCTCAGCTGGATTCCAGGGGTGCACAGGTGGGTCCCAGGCAGCTGTCTCCTGCAGCTGCCGGGGCTCGGCTGAATCCTGGGGGGAGTGCAGCTCTGGCTACCTGAGGCTCAACTGGGTCCCAGACAGCAGTGTCCTGCTGCCACCCAGGACCCAGCCAAGCCTGGCAGGTGGCCTGCACTGTTGCCTGGGACCCAGCTGAGCCCTGGGCAGCCATAGCTGCGCTCCTCCTGGGATCCAGCTGAGCTTGGTGACTGCCTTGCTCTTCTCCCTGGGGCTCAGCTACGTCCTGGGTGACTGTAGCTGTGCTCTCTGCCCTGGGATCCAGCTGAGCGCTGGTGGCTATGCACTGCCACCTGAGGTTCAGCTAGTCCTGGGCATGTCTCACATTGCTGCCCGGGACCCAGCCGAGCCCCAGGTGGCTGTAGCCGTACTCCCCCTGGGATCCAGCTGAGCCCCAGCAGCTGCTCAGCTCCCCCACACTGCCCCATAGATCGGTGGAAGTGGTCCTGGTGAGGATGCACTCCACCGACCTAAGGATGGCAGTGTGGATGTCAGTCGCCGTAGTAATTAGAGCAGCAGCTGAGTGCTGACATAAGATACATCAACACTTTTGTGCACTGTAGACATGACCTTAGTCCTACTGATTTTCAATGAATGTAAGACTCCTAAATGCCCACGGCCACATCTACGCTCAAAAAATTAGGTCGACCCAGCTACACTGATGTAGTTAAACTGACCTAACACCCTGTCTAGATATCATTGGGTTCATGGAAGGGTTCGTCCATCAACCTAGCTACCATGTCTTGAGGAGGTGAATTAACTACATTGATGGAAGAACCTTTCCCCCTGCCATAGTGTGTGTCCGTTCTCAACTGCAACAGTGGGGCAGCATCAGTGCTGCTCTGATGCCACTCTAGCATTGCAAGTGTAAACAAACCCTAAATCACTCTTGAAAATGGGAGTTAAGGTCCTAAGTCAATTAGGAGCTTCTTGAAAACTTTACCTAAAACAAAACACTTGATCTGGGTATAGTCATTTGAAGAGTGAAATCAGAAGGGGATCGGCAGTGATGTGGTCGACATGGTGGAAGAGAAAGGTGATCTTAACATCTGTATTTTCTATGGATTGGAAGAAGGTGATGTGTCAGGGAAGTAGAAGAGGATGGAGTTGCACTAATCAAGATGGGAGAAGGTGAGGGCAGGGTAGAAAACTGTAGCTGTTTGGAGAGAAATGCAAGATTGGATTTTAGAAATGTTGAGGGAAGAAGTAGCAAGATTCGATGACATGCCTGTGTAGCATGAAGAAGTCGTCCAAGATGACTCCCAGATTAAGTTCCTGATGGACACGATGAATAGTAAGGTGATCAACAGTTGCAGAGACTAGTGAGCTGTGAAAAGAGGTTCAGATGAAATCTCAAATTCAGATTTAACTATGTTAAGTTCAAGTTGATGACTGAATTGCCAGGAGAAGATTTCAGGGAGAGAGGCTGAGATGTGGGATTAGAGGGAGGAAGAGAAGACAGGTTCGTAGTGGAGAAGTTAATTTTTGAGTCACTGAGATACAGATATTAACTGAAGATATCCGCTGAAGAGAGAGCATATGCAGTCAAGGAGAGAGCGCAATGGGGCTCCTGGTCTTTGTGTGAGGCACAGAACCACAAAAGAGAGGTTGAAAGAGTGGTCAAAGAGGTAATAGAACCAGGAAAGAACAGTCACAGAGGCTATGTCTACACTTACAAAAGCTAGTTCAAATTAGTTAATTCGAACTAATTAATTTGAACTAAGTTTAGTTGGTTCGAATTAAGTTAATTCAAACTAGCATAGCCCCACTGGAATTTTAGTTCGAACTAGCCATGGCCATGCAGGGTACTTGCTTAGTTCGAATTAGTAAGTTTCAGGAAGGTCAATATGCCAATTAGTTCGAACTAAGCACTTAGTTCGAACTAATATGGCCACATTGGACTTGGTTCAAACTAACTAGTTCAAATTAACCGTTAGTTCGAACTAAGTACTCGAATTTATTAGTTCGAATTAAGGAAGCCCTTAATTCGGACTAATGAAAGCCTAGTATGGACAAGGCTAAAGATTTCAAAGACAGCATGATCAATAGTACTCAAAGTGGCAGAAAAATCAAGAAGAAAAGGTGGAGGCCAGACCCTTAAATGTAGCGAGGAAGAGGTTGTAGAGACATGGGTGAGGGAAAGTTTGAAAGAGTGAAGGAATTAAAGACAGACTGGAAGGAGCCCAAGATGAAGGATCAGGGTAGTGGCTGTAAATGGCACGTTCCATGAGTTTAGAAGAGAAGGAAGTTGGGAGATTGGGACATATTAGAAAGAGTGGGTGCGTGAGGCAACTGGCAAAATGTTTGAGGATGTGGGAGGTCAGAGAAAGCTTTTAATCTAAAAGGAGCAGGTTGCTTGAAAGGAGCTTGTGCACAGAGGTGGCTTTTGGGGTAGGCAAAGCAGGCACACGTCTAGGGCCCTGAGCAGTAAGGGGCCCCATCACCTGCTTCACCTACCCCCAAAGCTGCATCTGCCTCAATAAGCAGCAGCAGGAGGAGCTGGCCCTGGGGCTGGTGGTGTGGGGCTAGAGCCACAGGGTGGGGGGTGGGGGATTAGGAGCCACAGAGGAGGGGCCGGCGGCAGGGAGCTGGGGCCGCAGAGAGAAGGCAGGGGCTGTGGGGGGAGCCAGCAGCGGGGAGTTAGGGCCACAGAGGGGGCCCATGAGGGCCTATAGGGGGCCCCACAATGGGCCTTCACCTAGGGCCCCCGATTGCCTAAGGCCGCCTCTGCTTGTGCAGGAGGAAGAGTGGGGACAAGGTAGGCTAGTGTCTTGGAATAACCAATCCTTGTCATTTAAAATGGTGGCATTGACTCTTGCACACAGCCCCCGCACTGAGGTGAGTTTTAAAAGGAATCCGTGAAACACCCTGGTTCCCTACCTAGATAAAGCAGACTGCACTCTAGACTTACAAACCACTAGTGTCCCTCTGGCATTTTAGTCTTAAGCCTTCTTTTATAATTTATGGTCAATTCATTTCACTCACTGCACCCTTAAAGTAATTGTGTTCTACCATTAGCAGCTAGCATTTGATATGTTCAAAGTGCGGCACAATTAATGTTTCTACATCATCTAGGCCTTTTTACTGCATTTGGAACACTCACAGAACACTGTCTGACCATTTAGGAAATGATGGACTCATGCAGTTGCCAAGCGTCCATCATAGCTGAGTGATTTTTTTCCCCCCTATTTCTCAGAGTAAGTAATCTGTCTTTCAGCTGGCTAGCATTTTTCAGTTGTTGTCTTTGTGCTTAATATGCTCTTTAGAATAATCTTGAACTCTTCCATATGCTCACTAGATAATTAAAGACTGTAGGAGAGAGCAGACTCTAGGAAATGTGATCTAAATCCATAAAAGCTCAAGAATCAATATACATGAAGGACAGGAGTAATTTAGGTCTCGGATGGGAAATCAAGGCACAATGACTTGGAGATACAGGAGGAGAAGTTTAAGCTAGATATTAAAAAGAGTTCATCACAAAGCCCTTGTATGTAGTATAAGTAGTATTTGTACTGGGAATTAATGGTGATTCACGTGGTAGACATAACCACTCTGCCCAGCCACAGAGCTTAGGTGACAGTGCGTATCTTAAGGGGCCTCGCTGAATTTGAATGAACTTCTCCTGGTAACAGTAGTTAGTGGAATAGGCTATAAAGCAGAGGTGCACAACCTGCGGCCCCCGATTATGTTCTGTGCAGCCCTCTGGGAGCAGAATGAGTGGGAGGATCACGTGACGTGACCCCCCCACACACACACACATGTTGCATTTGTGGCCCTCGAGTGGCCTTAGAAAATGCAATTTGGCTCTTGGCCAAAAAAGGTGGTGCACCCCTGCTATAAAGTGTGGAGATCAAAGTACCATAGCTGCAATTATTTAAAAACAAGTTCCGAAAGACGTTAATGGGAAGGATATAGTGGGTAGTCCTTTACTGGTTTTACCTTAAATACAACTGGTATAAAACATGAAGTGAGTTGGAGTGCTAGTTTCCCAAATAAGATGATGTTGGACCAGGACAGAGGTGAATATTACTAATATTTGCCCTGTCTCTGTTGGGTTTCAGCAGCAGCTATGTGACATTTAGATTAGGCAATCTATCAGCGCTGCGTGCTAACGTTAACAGGGCAGCTGCTGTGTTTTGTGTTTCGGGTGAGGCTGCCACATTGCATTAATCTGTTAGTATGCAATCTTCAGCTTGCTTTTCCCCCCAAGATATAAATGAATTATTGATGCTGCAATGCCATCATACTTAAAATTGTATCCACTTTGCTATTATAAATGATTTTTCTTAGAAAGTGGTGTATACAGTAGTCAACCATTTGATATGGAATTCTTATGAAAAGTATTTGTGTATTATTGACTATGCTACAGAACTATTGCAATGATATTTTTTCAATTGTGAAGCCATTGCGGTGGAATATATCAAGGAGCTAGTAAGAGGAAAGATGTTACATTGTGTTGAATGTATTGCTGTATTCAATGTTAATCATTTCACTTGATGTATACAGAATGATAGAACAGTATGTCTTGGTATAATGTATAGTGTCCAAAATATTTGCAGTAATTCTTTGAGCTTTCATCGTGATACGCTTATTTCTTATCAAGTACTATGCCACAACAGTGCATCACCACATTTGGACGCATGAGTCCATTTGGGCCTTGTTTACTTCGGTGGCACTGCTCACACAAATGAGGGTTTTAGGATCAGTCACCCAGTGAATGAAACTGCAAATGCTTGTGTGTGTGTGTGAGTAGTCCTACTAAGTTTAACTGGAATTGCATCACAGTGAAGCTACTCACATGAACATCTGCAAGACTGAGCCCCAGATCATAAATCTGTGGGTCCAGGGATTCTGTTTTCCTTTATGTCCTATAGATTTTTCTGCATGCTGGTGGTTCTGAAACAAAATACTATTAAATATACTATAGTATTTTATAAAAGCAATAAAGTCGTGGTAAGAAGAGATTCATTTCAGCCCTCTTCTGCTGAATCCGGGTGGAGAAGTGATGTGAGGCTGCAGAGATTTTGTGTGCAAGAGTTGCTGTGTTTTTGGTGCAGAGAAGTGAGAAATTGCGGTTCTGTTCCACTTGTTTCCAAATGTCAAAATGAACCACTTAAAATGGTAGCAGCTTTTTTCTGATCTTCTCTGTTTACCTTTAATTTGAAAAGTTCTGGGAATAAACTGATGGGGTGATATTGTGGAGCTCAAGACAACAGCCCATATGGAAAAGGACTGTTTGCCAATGGGAGAATTTTTAGCAGTTTGGTTTTTTTTCCTTTTGAACTTGACTTTGAATCTATAACAGACCTTTAACACTTTCGCCATTGAATCTAAATGGCAAAGAAAAAGTTGTTTGTAATCCTCAGAAGAATACAAGTATTTTAATGTACCAAGTTCAGGCCTGATCTTGCAAACATAAGTACTTGCTTATCTCTCCATCCATGAATAGTTCCACTGGCTATGTCTACACTTAGAAAGTTAGGTCGACTTTTTGTTAAGTTGACTTAAAGCAGACTTCATCAAGTCGTCTTAGAGAGTCTACACTAGACTCTTAAGTTGACTTGGGGCGGTTTGGAGGGGTGCATTGTGGGAAGTGTGTCAGCGTGGCAGCAGAGAAGGTCTCCCCTCCCCCAGCCATGCCTTCAAAAGAGGAAGTGGGCTCAGCCCCTTCCCATTGTGCCTGGCAACATGGAGCCTGAGCAGATTCATGGACCAGCCTCTTCTCCTGTGCTTTGCCAGTCAGCTGCGCGGCACCTGCCAGCTAGTGGAGCAGGCCTGTCTGGCAACCTGCCAGCGCAGAGGAAGATGACAGCCTGCCTCTCACCTTGCTGCCCCAGCAAGCTGCCACGGTCACAGCACTGCGCTCCGTGCCTCATCACTTCTGGGCACGTGAGGCCAGCGGCGACTGGTGGGAGCGGATCGTCCTCACCACCTGGGATGACAACCAGTGGCTGCAGAGCTTTAGGATGAGCAAGCGGACCTTCCTCGAGCTGGTCCATGAGCTCACCCTGGTTCTGCAGTGCATGGACACCCGACTTCAGCCTGTCCTGCCCATAGACAAGTGAGTGGCTGTCGTTGTGTGCAACCCCGGACTCCTTCCACTCCATGGCTGGGAAGGCCACCGGGGGGACCACCATTGTGCAGGGCAACCAACCGGGTCCTGCTAGCCCGCCTCCTCACACCGGGCAACCTGCACAAACTCCTCGCCGGACTCAGCTTCCCCAACTGTGGAGGCATTGTGGACACCACCCACATCCCCATCTGAGCCCTGGAACACCGTGCCACGGACTATGTCAACCGCAAGGGGTACTACTCCGTGGTCCTGCAGGCCCTCGTGGACCACCACGGAATCTTCCAGAACATCTATGTGGGCTGGCCAGGGAAGGTGCACGATGCACAGATCCTGCGCAACTCCACCCTGCATAGGCGCATGCAGGCGGGCACCTTCTTCCCCGACCACACTATCACCATCGGGGACATGCAAGTGCCCATCCTGATCCTCGAGGATGCCACCTACTCCTTGGTCCCCTGGCTGATGAAGCCGTACACGGGCTGCATGGATGACAGCAGGGACCTCCTCAACTGGAGGCTCAACCAGTGCAGCAGCATCATTGAGCGTGCCTTCGGACACCTGAAGACTCGCTGGAGGGCCCTCCTGACCCGCCTGCAGCGTGGCGAGAGCAACCTACCGGAGGTTGTCAGAGCATGCTGTTGCCTGCACATCCTCTGCGAGCTGTGGGGGGGAAAGGTTCCCCCGTGTCTGGGAGCCGAGGCTGAATGGCTCGCTATGCAGTATGAGCAGCCTGATGACGCCCTGTCCCAGATTCAGCAGGCCCAGGGGCAAGCACAGAAAGGAGCACTGAGGGGTGGGCCTGCCACCAGCCCCCATCACCTCCACCACCCGCCCATGCCTGCCCCCCTCCACGCACCCATCTTCCCCCTCCCCCATCCCCACACCAATAAAAAGCACGACACACTGTATAACAGTGTTCAGGGGTTTTATTCAGTGGGGGAAATGAGGATTGGGAGGTTTGGGGGAAGTGAAGAGGGTTGGGGGCAGGGAGGGGGGTGGGGGGGAGTGAAGAGGGTTGGGGGGAGGGGCTGGTGCTAGTGGCCTCCGGAAGGTGGTTGCCGGGCTTGCAGATGTCCACCCCGTGTCCTGGCCCACATCCTGGCCTGCTGGCGAGGAGGGCTGCCTCTGGGGTGCAGGGCAGGGCCCCTAAGGGAACAGGTGCTCCTCCAGGCACTCCAGGGACTGGGTCTGCCACTCCATGAGGTCGAACATGCACTCAAGCAGCCTCTGCTCGCCCCTCCGCAGCCCTTGCTCAACCCTCCAGTGGGCATGCTCCTACCGCGCCGCCAGGCGTGCCTCGGTCTGCTCGCTGATGCGGACCAGGTCTTCAAGGAGCTCGTCCTGCAAGTGACGCATCCTCCTTCCCCTTGTGATCGGGCCTGGTGGGGCGCCGGGAGTGCCATGTGTCAAGGGCGCAGGGGCTGTGGGGGAGAAGCAAAGAAGAGAGTCCCTCCCATTAGCTGGTGCGGTGTGCAGCCTGACAGCAGCTGCTGTCCCCTGACCACCCCCCTGATTCCCACTCCCTGTCCTTTGGGACAGGGACCCCTTGGTACACGCTGGCATGCTGTGCTGCCCAGGTCGGCTGCAGTGCCCATGGTGGTGAGCTGCAGGCAGCCCTGTCTCTTGAGGCCACGTGCCAGGAGTGTCGGGTGCATGCTGTCTGGTGTTGGTGCTCCCGCCTATGGTCCCCCGAACCTAACTCCAGACACGCCACTGCACCGTTTGCCTCCGGGTTCCCCCTGCCCCTGCCACGCAGCCCCTCTGCCCCTGGGGGAGCGCCTTCCCCCCCGACCCTGCCTGTCCCTGGGCCATGTCCCCCTGCAGTCCCTGTCCCACAGGCATGCCCAGCCCTGCCCACAGGGAGGGGGAGAGAGAGAGGGAGGGAACACTCACGAGCAGGTGTCTGACGCGATGTCCCCTCGCCTCGGTCTTCTTTGGTGGGGGGAATCTGCTCCTTTCCCTCTTCCTGTGAGGCTGAGTCTGCCATTGGGGCAGGGATCAGCTCTGGGCTGGTGAGGTGCCCTCCTGCTCCTGCTGGGCACTGGCTTCCCCCCGCTCCAGCACCACAGACTCGTCCCCTGAGCCCTCCTCCTGGTCATCGTAAAGGGGGGTGGGCTCGGCAGAGTTGATCGTGTGGGCTGGCAGGCTGCTGCTCGCCTGCCCCAGAAAGGCATGCAGCCGCTCATAATAGCGGCAGCTGATGGTGGGGGCTGCCCCTCTCTTCGGCCTTCTGGTACCCCTGGCAGAGGTCCTTGATTTTTCACTCGGACTTGCTGGGTGTCCCGGGTGTGGCCCTTGGCAGCCAGGGCCTGGGAGATGGAGGCATACACCTCCTGATTGCATTAGCTGCCTCGCAACTGAGAGCTGACTGCTAATATCCAACCTTGACCTCCCCAGCTGTAATTTGAAACCATTGCTCCTTGTTCTGTCCTCTGTTACAATCAAGAACAGCCTAGCTCCCTCCTCTTTGGAGCACCCCTTCGAGTAGTTGAAGGTTCTATCAAATCTTCCCTCAGTCTTCTCTTCTGTAGACTAAATAAGCCTAGTTCCTTCCGTCTCTCCGCGTAAGTCATGTGCCCCAGCCCCCTAATCATTTTTGTTGCCCTCCGCTGGACTCTTTCTAATTTGTCCACATCCTTTCTGTAGTGGGGAGCCCAAAACTGGACACAGTATTCCAGATGCGGCCTGACCAGTGTCAAGTAGAAGGGAATTATCACATCCCTCGATCTGCTGGCAATACTCCTACTGATGCAGCCTAATATGCCATTGGCCTTTTTGGCAACAAGGGCACACTGTTTGGCTCATATTCATCTTCCCATCCACCATAACCCCCAGGTCCTTTTCTACAATGCTGCTACTTAGCCACTCAGTCCCCAGCCTGTACCAGTGCATGGGATTTTTCCGTCCGACGTGCAGGACTTTGCACTTGTCTTTGTTGAACCTCATGAGGTTTCTTTCAGCCCAGTGTTCCAATTTGTCCAAGTCTCCCTGGATCCTGTCCCTGCCCTCCAGAGTATCTACCATTCCCCCCAGCTTGGTGTCATCCGCGAACTTACTAAGCACGCAGTCTATCCCATCATCAAGATCATTAATGAAGATGTTGAATAGAACCGGCCCCAGGACCGACCCCTGGGGCACTCCACTTGTTACCGGTTGCCAACTAGACATCGAGCCATTGATTCCTACCCGCTGAGCCCATTGATCTAGCCAGTTTTCTATCCACCTTACGGTCCACTCGTTCAACCCATACTTCCTTAACTTGCCGACGAGAATGCTGTGGGAAACCATATCAAAAGCCTTGCTAAAGTCAAGGTATACCACGTCAACGGCTCTTCCCGCATCCACAAATCCAGTCATCTCATCATAGAAGGAAATCAAGTTGGTCAGGCACAATTTGCCCTTGGTGAATCCACGTTGACTGTTCCTCATCACTTGATTTTCCTCCAAGTGTTTCAGGATGTATTCTTTGAGGACCTGCTCCATGATTTTCCCAGGGATTGAGGTGAGGCTGACCAGTCTGTAGTTCCCCGGATCCTCCTTTTTCCCTTTCTTGAAGATAGGTACTATATTTGCCTTTTTCCAATCCTCCGGGACCTCCCCCATTCACCACGAGTTCTCAAAGATAATGGCCAGCGGCTCTGCAATCACTTCCGCCAACTCCCTCAGCACCCTCGGATGCAGTTCATCTGGCCCCATGGACTTGTGCACATCCAATTTCTTTAAGTAGTCCCTAACCTGACTTTCCATCACCGAGGGCCGCTCGTCTCTCCATTCTGCATTATCCCGTGTAGTAGCCTGGGAGCTGGCCCTCCCTGTGAAAAGTGAAGTAAAAGAAGCATTGAATACTTCAGCCTTAGAATGCTAAACAAATATAGAGACCCTGTGACGTGAGGCAAAATATAAATATACACAAACTAAGCTAACCTTGCAGGAAATCAAGAGTGATCTGTAGTTAATGTACACCAGCAGGAATAGCTCTTCTAATACAAGAATGTCCTTACATTTTCAGTCTGAGTGCCAAAGTCACTTACCTTCACTGTTTTTGCCATGCATAACTCTACAGGATGAGGCACTTACAACATGAAATGTGCCTTACATTATGTATTAATGCATACAAGATCTGAGGCTGCAGATGACATGCCGCATCTAGCTTCAGAAAACTTGCCTTTATATAAACCAGTCTTCAGATAAGATTGCTTATGTAAGTGAAACCGTATTGAAATTTATATTATATTTCAGTTCTAAAATACATCAGTACAATTCAAATAGAATCAGTGCTTGTAATAAAATACTTATTTAGTCTTACGTTTTCCCTGATAATCCCTTTGCCTTCTGACTTAGCCTGGATTCACATTATGCCATTTAAAACCTCAATCTCTGTAGAGGACAGTTTTGTTCCTTAAATTGGTCACCTGCTGTCCAATTAGTCATACAGATTTCTCTTTGGGCAGGTAGTATATCTGCTTCACACAATTTGCCTTGGTGATGAGTTTCCTTAATATTGTTTGTAGGTGCCATTTAGAGAGAAGAGTTTTCTCTTTAGTCCCTCCTTTTGTTTCCTCTTTTTGGTGGAAACTATGGAATATCATATTTCAGTTATTATGTGCCAAGATCACTAATTCTTAATCTGTGCAGAGGAGGCAGAAAGGAGCAAAAACAAAATCATCCTAACATTTGATCAGTAATGAAATCTGATCAGACAACCATATGTGGAAAAAGATGTATTAATTATCCTCCTCGTTGACAGAGCCTCACTAATAAATCAGGGAATAAATTAAAATTGGGATGGGGTGGGGAGAGAACAGATTAATAAAAAGAAGCACTCTTACAGTTAAAATCTAGTATATCGAAAACAGTCACTATACTTTACATACAGTATACTTCAGAAAAGTGTATTTGACAAATTAAAAAGGGTTTATCTATCTGCTCAAAGAAGCCACTGAAGTCTTTATCCATTATATTTTTTTATCTGTTCTTATACTTTAAAACAGTGGTTCCCAACCTTTTTGGCTCGAGGGCCACAGGTATCATTTTTACAGCCCTGAAGGGCCACCAGCCTCTGCCAGCAGACCTCCCCCACCCCACCCGAAAGCAGTTTGCCTTCTTGTTGGCGGATCTCCCATCTCCCTGGCTGCAGTAGGGAAACTGCACGCATCCTGCAGCTCTGCACAATCTATCTGTGTCCCAAGGCAGTGACTCCCTTCTACAGCCAGGGAAACAGATCAGTGCTCCCCTCCCTCTGTCTCCAGGAAGGACCCTAGCACTCATGGACCTAAGCAGAGTGCTTTGCCATGCTCCCTGCTACGGATCAGGGGGATGGGAGCGTTAATTTCCTACCCCTTTGGCTGCAGCAAGGAGCCTGCTTCGGGCTTCTAGCCCTATGGAAACGTGTGCCACCTAGGTCTTTAGGCAGTGACTCCATGCTGTAGTCAGCAGGAGGGGAGCCAAGAGCCACTTTGAAAGCCCCCAAGGGCCACTTTTGGCCCTTGAAGCACAGGTTGGGAACCACAGCTTTAAAACATGTAATGTATCTCTTGAATCCTGCAATATGATCTGGATGGATTCTTGCGTGTGTGGAGTCCTGTTAAAGTCACTGAGGCTCCACTGGTGTGCCAGGGTCCACCCACACATCATATTGCAACATCGGGCCTTACTGATCACTGATTGGTTGGCAAACAGTGAAGTTTGATGAACAAATATGGCTTGAAATTTATCCAGACAAATTTGTCAAAGTTAACTAGAAACAGAAGTATGGACAATTTTGGAAACAGAATTGCTATTTGACAAAAAATATCCCAGGGAGCACTTCAGTCTCCCTGGACACTCTGTAACAGAGATGAAAGTGACCATACTTCAGTTTAAAAAAAAAAGAAAAAAAAAAAAACAACTTAGAAAACAGACTTCAGCATGAAACTGCAGAGCTGAAATTCATATGGAAACCTGACACTATCAGACTGGGTCGAAATAGGGACTAGGAGAGGCTAGCTCACTACAAAAGGTAATTTTCTCTCTCTAAGCATTCTCACCTTCTCATCAATTGTTGTTAACAGGCTACATCTACACTGTTTGAATTAACCTAACCTACTGCAGTTTTCACTTCATGTATTGTAGTGGATTGTAATCCACGGAAGTTTATGCTTTATAAATTTGTTAGTCTTTATGAATGCCACAGGACTCCTTGTTTGTTTTGTTAAAAATCCGTTAGTAATTCTACAGTGCTGAAATGATGGTGGTATAACTTTTTTCATTTGGGTATTATTTTATTAGTTCATATTAAATTAAATATAACAAATAGTAGTCTTTGGGGGTTTTTTAAGCCATAGAGCAAGGTGTATTTAATATATCAGTCACTCAACTATTTTGAATAACAGCCATATGTAGAAATCTTTTATACCAGTAAAGGATGGTGTTCATATTGGGACACATCTCTGGTTGTGAGACAAATGTCCCACTTCATTCATAGTATTCCTACTATTCCTCGTAACTATGATAAAGTCCAATTATGAATAAAGGCGTGCTTCAGTAAATGTAGATAGGATCAATGGAACAACAGCTGTTTTGTAAAATATCTTTTCCTACTGTCATACAATTCTAGTCTTCCAATTATGCTGTTCATTTTCTGTATGTGTCCTCTTCACTCATTTTACGTAGTTAACATTTGATTCCCATGGTCTGAGTTTGATTTTACATTTGATTTCCACAAATTCAATGTTTTGTTTCTTAACAGCAGAAAAAAAAAATAATTCTAGCCAGCACTAGGGAAAACATCTCTAACACACATTAGTCTAAGAAAGGCTACTCGCCGGAGTCACAAATACCTTTGTGGCTAAACCCACACAATTGTTCCCTCTGCAACTAAAAGAAATGAAACAGTTGTGAATAAATCTTCCATTGTAACACCTTTTCAGCTTTATATTTAATGCTATTTTTTAGTTACCCATCAGGAGGGTGCAAAAAAGGAAGAGGAGGAGGAGAGCTTGGAGTGAGTGCTGAGAGGCAGCTAGGAGAGAGATGCTCCACAGTCTGCTTTGTGGAGTCCCAGTCCAACAGCACTCCAACCCGTTAGTCAATTCGCCCTGAACTTGACGCATTCTCAAGAACACTCAGTGAGACTGTTCCAGTGTGGCAGTAAGCATTTGCAGGGTCAGCCCCCTAAATTGTAAGTTAGAGTAGGGACCATGGGTGAAAACCTGGCTTCATTGAAGTCAGGGGGAGTTTTGCCATTGGCTTCAGCAGAGCCAGAATTTTACCCCCATGTTTCTATTCCATAAAGCATGTCTCTAATGCTGTATACAAATGTTCAGTACATAAAGGCTGATGGATATTGATAGATAAACAAGAACAATAACAGTTAATGATGGGGAATAACATTCTTTATAAGAGTTACCTAAGCTAAGGAACATGTTACAATTATGTAGCTAAAAATGATAAAATTTGGGAGATAGAATCTACTCAACTTTTTAGTCTTGATGTAACTCCCTTTAGTCTTAGCTCTGTCTTTTAAAACTAACTAAATAAATGTAGTCAAATTCCAGAGGGGTAGCCGTGTTAGTCTATTGTAGAAAGACAACAGAGTCCTGTGGCACTTTTAAAGACTAACAGATTTATTTACTTCATGGGCTTTCGTGGGAGAAAATCCCACTTCATCAGATGCTTTGAAGATGGGATTTTCTCCCACGAAAGCCCATGAAGTAAATAAATCTGTTAGTCTTTAAAAGTGCCCCAGGACTCTGTTGTCTAAATAAATGTAGGCAGCTTGATGGTCCTGCATGAGAAGAAATGTTCAAATGTAAATCAAATTCTTTATTGGCTCATGCTAATGAAAGTGCTGCCCAGTTAGCTCTGCCAGATTTACTCTGATGCCTCTGGATTCCCAAACTAGCAAACACTTTCTATCAAAGAGAGCAATTGTGAGGGTTTTCAGGGCACCGACAATTGTGAGTCATCTTGTTACCCCTTTGCCCTCAGTGTGAGGGAGTCCGAGCCTCACTTGGTGTCAGCTCCCTGATGCCACCAGCCTGTCTGCCACTCAGCCACTGCCTTCAGGACTAATCCAGCTCTGTCTCTGCTTCCTGGGTTAACAGTAGGTGTACCCTCAAGTCCCTTTGATTCATTCCCCTGTGCTATCCAGCCCCACATACTAGGTACTCACAAAAATTCCAGATCTTCTGCCAAAGGAGCAGTATACTCGCTTACCTTAAATCACCATTCCCGTAAGCCACTTATGAGCACCTACAATAAAACAAAAGTTTATTTAAGTAGGGATAAAGATTTAACTAGGAAGGAGAGAAAGTGATGACGAGCTTGGGTCAACTCTTATTAATTACTTTCCCTACCTAATAAAGGTTTTCTCCCAAAAGATTTATCTGTTGCAAAACTGGCCAGTTTCCTAATAACCTTTCCTACCATTCATGAAAACGCCTATACTCCACAAAGGGATTTCCTCAGCGAATGGATCCAGACTGGTTCTTCCTTCTCTGTGTCATGCTGAAAACAGCCTTCTACTCACAAACAGGGCAAACCCATCTTGTTGTAAAATTCTTTTTTTTTTTTTACTTCCAAGTGGTTATGATTGTTTGTGTTTGCCTGTGATGGTTTCCTCATTGAAAGTCCTAGTATTGTATAAAGCTAAATAATTGAGCTTTACATTGAATCAATAGCTGAAAAGAGTGGGGTAACAATGCCTCTCTGCCCAAACGGGCCATCACTGAGACACATTATCCCCTGGGCTATGTCTACACTGGCAAGTTAGTTCGAATTAAGGAAGCTTAATTCTAACTAACTTAAGCCTTGGCTACACTAGTCTTTCATTAGTTCGAATTAAGGGCTTCCTTAATTCGAATTAATAAATTCGCTTGTACTTTTCGAAGTAAGGGTTAATTCGAACTAGTTAGTTCGAATTAACCCAATGTGGCCATGTTAGTTCAAACTAACCGGCACATTGAGCTCAATGCAATGCTTAGTGCCATGCATGGCACTTGCTTAGTTCGAGCTAAAATTTGCTAGTTCGAATTAAGTTAATTCAAACTAACTAAAATTAGTTTGAATTAGTTAGTTCAAATTAACTAATTTGAACTAACTTTGGTAAGTGTAGACATAGCCCTGGTGACTAACTTTTACTCCAAGTCCATAAAGCATACTTGTCATATAAATACATTAATCCTTAAATGTTACCCATACATACATCTCACAATGATTATGAATTTTGATAAGTTATGAGCTTTCTGTAGACACCTGACTTGTTACTCGTCATAGATATGTATCCTAGGAGATGTGTTTGGGGTTGTGAGTTTGTCAGTCTGGAGTGAAAGTTGTTTGCAAAGAATAGATGAACCTTTGCCATGGAATCTCTGTCACAGCGGCACGTAAAGAAGTGCATCCTTTTGTTGGCCAGTAATCAATTATTTTAACAATTTAGGCTATGTCTATGTTATCACATGTCGGTATACGTTATGTCGCATGGGTATGTGACCAAACCACCCGCCTAAACCAGTGTTTCTCAACCTTTAGTGGACCACAGAACCCCTATAGGTATTAATTACTTTACGCGGAACACCTAAGGAAAATGTTCTCAAAAAAGCTAGTGGTGGAAGATTTAAAATGCCCCAGCCACAGCAAAGCTTTCAGGAGTGTGTCAACATCTGCTGCTACGCTCCTGGACTCTCTGCTGGGACTGGGGCATTTTAAATTGTTTCTTCCTCCCTCCCCACTCAAATCGCCACAACTGGGAGAGGTCGGGGTGGCTACAGAACACCTGCACTGTGTTGCAGAGCACCAGTGTTCCACAGAACACCAGCTGAGAAACACTGCCCTAAACAGTGTAAATTACACCAGCATAAGTCTGCAGAAGAGAAGACTGAGGAGGTTAGGCTGCAGAAGAGAAGACTGAGGGGGGATTTGATAGCAACCTTCAAAGGGGTGCTCCAAAGAGGAGGGAGCTAGGCTGTTCTTGGTAGTAACAGAGGACAGAACAAGGAGCAATGGTTTCAAGTTACAGCTGGGGAGGTCAAGATTGGATATTAGGAAAAATTTTCTTGTTGGAGGGTGGCGAAGCATTGGAATGGGTTACCTAGGGAGGTGGTGGAATCTCCATCTTTGAAGATATTTACGGTTCAGTTAGACAAAACCCTGGCTGGGATAATTTAGAGGGAGTGGTGCTGCTTCTAGCAGCAGGATGGACTAGATGACCTCATGAGGTCCCTTCCAGCCCTATGATTCTAAGTGCCGGTGTGGACAGCTACTGCTGCTTGTTGGGCGTGGATTAATTGTGTCAATGGGAGAACTCTCTTCTCTTGATTTAGGGTAGCTACACTAAAGATCTTGCTGCTGCACAACCGTAAGCTCTTTACTATAGACATAGCCTCAGTATTGACTGTCTTGTCTTCTCTATCCCTAGATCTTCTTTCAGAATCTGTTTTTCCTCTGCAATATTCTAAAACATATTGTTGCAAGTAGCTACTAACAATTCCTGAATTTCATTACCAATATCTTTATTACTTTCCTCTCCAGATCCTCAAGATCCATGATACTACTACTATATCCTCAGAGTACCTTCTCTTACTCTACCGGGGTAAAAGAAAGAGGAGGCCTACACAAGGCACTAATATTGTACAAGAAAGCCTGAGTCTGATGTGTTTCCCCAGAGTTATCCCCATACCATTCACTCCACTTTGGATCTGTCTTTAAAGGGAAGGGCAAGAGACTTTCACTGAGTTTACAAGGACCAATTAAGACGGGATAAAATAATCATTTAGATGGCCATGGGTTAAAGGAGTACACACCTGATTGTACTACGTTATGCCAGAAAGATCACCTTAAAAACAGATTGGTAGAAGTGAGATCCTAGAGAAGAGCATCACTGCTACAGTTTCACATAGGCTGGCAGTTGGGGCAGGGGTTCCCCAGGGACACCGTGGGAAAAACCCGCTCTGGGCTTCTTTCAGTCTTTTGGCGGTGTGCCTGCCTCTCCCCTCCTCCAGCCTTGGCCAACACCAAATTTTCAAGTGGCTGCTGCTTTTATTCGATAGAGGAGGCCGTTGGCATGGCTACGGGGTTAAGGAGGGGGCCAGCATGGGGTTTGGCAAAGGTTGCTGCCCCCTAGCCTGTGCCTTAGGGAGATGGGTTTGGGGGCCTGTGCCCCACATTTTTTTTCCTTTCATTCTTTTCTGAAAAATCAAAGATGTAATTGTTGAGTTGTGGTTATAAATGATTTTTTTCAACTGGGTCCTGAGAAAAAAAGTTTGAAAACCACTGCCATAGATGTATTTCTTAGTGGCTTTCCTTCTCCACAGAACTTTCATCTCTAATAACAGCAAGTGTACTGGGGAAGTAATCAAAATATAACAGAAGAATGTTTTTTTCATAGATTCCAAGGCTAGAGGGCTGTGATCATCTAGTCTGACCTGTAGTAGAAGATGGGTGTCAAACATATGGCCCATCAACCTCTTTGGTCTGACCTGTGAAGCTCTCTCTGCAATGCTGCGAGACCCCACACTGTGTGTGTGTGTGTCTCTCTCTGTCTGTCTGTCTGTGTTTGGGAGAGAGAGTGGTCTCGTGGCATCACAGAGTTCAGTCTCACATAAAGAGTGCTCCACAATGCCGCAAGAGTGCACAGGTCTTGCAGCATCACAGAGGACTGTGTATTCAAGACTGTGCTCTGCAAAGCCGTGAGACCACACTCTGTCCCTAACATTGTGAGAGGGAGGTCTCGCAGCATTGCGGAGCACTGTGTATGCCAAACTATTATGGTGATATCTTGCATACACAGCCTTGTGTAAGCTGGGCCTCGTACGGCCCACTTGAAGTACATTTAATTCAGATCTGGTGTGCAATAGCAAATGAGTTTGACACCCCTGCAGAACTTCTCCAGAATAATTCCTTTTGAAGTAGACATTTTAAAAAAAAATAATCTTGATTTTAAAAATTGCCGGTGATGGAGAATCCATCACAGCCTTCAGTAAATTGTTCCAGTGGTTAATTACCTTCACTGTAAAACATTTACTCCTTATTTCCAGTTTAAATTTGTTTAGCTTCAGCTTCCAGCCCTTGGATTTTTTTATAGCTTTGTCTGATAGGCTGAAGTGTCCATTATTAAATATTTGTTACCCGTGTAGGTACTTAAAGACTGTGATCAAGGCACCCTTTAACCTTCACTTTCTTAAGTTAAGTAGACTGAGCTCTGTAAGTCTGTCGTTATAAGGCATGTGTTTTAACGCTGTAATCATTCTCATAGATCTTCTCTGAACCCCCTCTAATTTACCAACATCATTCTTGAATTGTGGACACCAGAATAGGACACAGTATTTCAGCAGGACTGCACCAGTGCCAAAGAAAGAGATAAAATAATCTCTGTGCTCCTACTGGAAATTCCCCTCTTTATGTATTCAAAAATAGCAGTAGCCCTTTTGGCCTCAGCTTCGCATTCAGAGCTCATGTTCAGCTCCACCATGAGTCTGACCCCAAATCTTTTTCCATCACCACTTCCCAGCAAAAGTGCTGGAACATTTATAGAGGTGTTGGCAAGGAGGGGGGCAAAGAGGTAAGGTCTGGGAGGCAAAATTTGTATATTTCTTTTGTTAAGAAGTGGAGTGGGGTCATGGCCCCCAGTTCCATTGCCCAGGATAGACTCCTCCATCACCTAGGTGTGGCCTACACTCCTCGCTCCTAGATAAAAGCATTACATGCAACTGTATTAAAATACATGTTATTTGCTTGTGATCACCTTAAAGTCTTCCAGATCGCTCTGTATCAGTGACCTTTCCTTTTTATCATTTTTGATAAACTCAAGGTACTTTCTTTCTATTTTATTTTATACCTTCTTATAAAAGAAATAAGCACACTTGTCATCTATGCTGATCCTTAGGTCAAGTGTTATATTTAAGTATCTTGCATTTAATATAAGGATGGCATTCCATGAGAGTGTTATGCAGAGGAGTGTTTCCAACATATCCAGTCATTTTTCTTATTTGCTTTTGTTGCTGAAGCTGCATCTTCCTTAGAGTATTTATTTTATCAGGTCTCCTTTTGTTTGTAATGTATCTACAGCAAGCTGTGACATAAATGGAAGTTATTTATAACTCTATTCTAGTTTGGGAAAAACACCCTGAAACGTAGCTATTAAATAAAGGTCAATGATGGGAAGAAAATGATTTTTTATGAATGATTAATGACAATTTCAAGGATGTTGATTTAGAAAATCCATTATGGAAAAGGAGAAATGATTTTATCGTATCAAGTAGGTATGACACTAAGGCTATGTCTACACTGGCAAGTTAGTTCGAATTAAGGAGGCTTAATTCGAACTAACTAAAGCCAGGATACACTAGGCTTTAGTTAGTTCGAATTAAGGGCTTCCTTAATTCGAACTAATAAGTTTAAATAGGGTATTCGAACTAAGGGGTTAATTCGAACTAACTAGTTCGAATTAACCAATGTGGCCATGTTAATTCGAACTAATTTCTTAGTTCGAATTAACTGGCCATTGAAATGAATGGGGATCGCTATTTCGAACTAAGCAAGTGCTTGCTTAGTTCATACTAACATTCCAGTGTGGCCATGCTAGTTCAAATTAAGCTAACTAACTAAAATTCGAACTAACTAATTCGAACTAATTTTAGCAAGTGTAGACATAGCCTAAAAGAGGGACTACCATCCTTCGCATGTTTATAAAAATAGTCTATGTTCAGTTCCTATTTTACTTTCTGTGTTGGTCTTCTGAAATTTCCTTCAATATGTTTAGAATGGTCTTTACCATTCAAAGGATCCACCATGACAAAGACAGATGACAAGTTTGTCTTAGTTTGCCATTTTAGCAGGAAAATATGAGCTATGTTCTTGCCTCTCAGGAAAAATCCTGTTGTTAAATAACAGGATAGTCCAAGTAACTAACAAACTTTAATAGGAGATAAAGCAGAACTTTAATGAGCTTTACTAATCTCCTTGATTTTTGGCTTGTATTTGCTCTTGTAACACCCTTTCCAGCTTCCCATGTTTCACAACAAGAACAGGAGCATAATACAGATTCTCATGCTTTGTTTGCCTTAAGGATATTAATTGCAAATTCATGTGGTGCACCATCCATACATTGCCTCATCTTCTGCTGTATCAATTACTTTTCTTGCTGAAGCCTGCTCTCACCATATCTCCTGGTAGGCAATACTCATGTATATTACAATCTAAAATAGATAAGACAGGACAACAGTTCAGGTAAATGAGGGCATAGAAAGCTTATTGGTTAGGAAGACAAGGAACACTTCTTTCCTGGAAGTAGTGGGTTTTAATGGGGAGAGGAAGCACTTGATGGACAAAGTTGAAGTTCCAATACTAACTTGTCATTTCGAAGTACACACTCTTTAGATTCTATCCATGTATATTTTTAAAAAAAATGTATTAGATGCAGCACAGTGCAACTTTCGAAAAGTGCACATGTGCCATTTTGATTAGAAGCAATGTCCTTAGAAGTCCATGACACAGCTTCAGTGTCACTTTCTGCGTCATGATGAATGAAAAGTTTCTGTGGTGGCTATTTATAAAACTCTACTGTAGAAATGTGAAAAATAAAAATCTTGCTATAATCTCAGCATTTTCTTTTTCATTAGTATGGCTTGGGTAGATAGCAACAATTACAAATTTATATCTAGATTTAATAGCCAGCACACTGCCACAGCAGTGAGCTGGTGAGTGTCCCTCAGGGTCCTGGTGAAAGAACAAAGGAGTCACTCAGATACAATGTGCTCCATTGTTTGTGATTGGTGACCACAGTCACATTCAGGTATTTGCCTCATTTTTCCTTTAAAGATGGTTTGTCCACATCTCCCATGAGATATCCTGATGCGATTCTGTCTATGCCAGTCTTTCCCAAGTATATTGAAACCCAGTGGTTCCTTGGCAGAGTCAACAATGAGCTGTTTATTTTGAGCAGTTGAAATTGTCCATGTGGTTCCCTGTTGAGCCTCAGCATCGAAGTTGAGCTTAAGGATCTTGATGTGGTTCCAGAGGGGATTGTAGGATTTTAATCTTGTCTTTGATGGGATCTGGAGGTCATCGTTGCATTGAGCTAGTTAAGAAAGCAATATGTCTCGGCAGTTCTTCTAATCTGTTTAGGCTGGGTGTGCAATAAGACCAGGAGTCAGTTAAGTGGGGTTGATTTGAGCATCACTGACAATGATGTTATTGAGTTGACTATCAGGAGTTTAGTGTGACTACAGTGAGACCACACTGGTGCATAGTATTCAACCGCATTACCAGCCTTCCAGTGAAAGTAGCAATGATTGTTGTTCCTTGAACTGCCCTTTTCAGTACCAAAAAAGAATAGTTGGGCCAGTCCTTTGAATAAACCAATTTAATGTAGAAGGGATGTCCAAGGAAAAGTGAATTGCCTCTCAAGGACCCTCTAGGATCACCACATTGACATCATGGCCCTCAAGAAATATATGTGAAAGAAGACAAAGCTGCCATACGAAAAATCTATTGCTATACAAAAATCGCAGCACTTTAAAGCATGGTTTTGAATATATACATCCTCCTTCACATTTACTTTTTTTAAAGGGTTTGGTAAGGGTTGTTTTTTTTTTAATGTTTAAGTGGTTCTTTCATTTTTTTATTTGTTCTTCTGATTGGTTTAAAAAAGACTATATTACAAACTACAGGAAAATAATATGCTTAGTAGAGCTTGCAAAAATGCATCATTGATGCAAAGATGCAGCTTTTTTTAAATCTGTGAATGTAATATACATGGTATTTATACTCCACTCATCACCAAAGTATTTTGATTGTGTACAGGCTAACTTTAAGAACTCCTACTGTAAACTTTTGAAATAATTGAAAAGGATGGAAATTTGTGTGTAAAGGTTTTTTTTGAAGGGGAGGAGAGAGAAGAAAAATTTATATATTCAATTATTTAAATGAACATTTGTATTTCTTTCACCCCTGCTTCTCTTCACTTCCTGTTGAGTGGGACAAACAAGGACAAAGTAGTCAAATTCCAAAGGGGTAGCCGTGTTAGTCTATTGTAGAAAGACAACAGAGTCTTGCGGCACTTTTAAAGACTAACAGATTTATTAATCGCATGAGCTTTCGTGGGAGAAAATCCCACTTCGTCAGACGCTTTGAAGATAGGAAAGTTACAGAGTGGGAGGAAATTAAATGCAGGGGAGTGTATGACATAGCATCAGGTCAGGCTGTAACAGCAAATCAAAGTAGGTGTTAGGATTCAAAACACTGGGGAACAGCACATAGAGGAGGGGGGAGGTCAATTCACTTGATGTAATGCGAGAAAAATCCATAGTCCCTGTTCAACCCCAAGGCAACTGAGTCAAATTTGCATATAAGTTCGAGCTCTGCAGACTCTCTTTGAAGCTGTGATTTGTTATTCATCTGTGTCAACACAGCTATTAACAAGTCGTTAAGGGAGTGAGCAGGGAGGTTGAAGTGTTCCCCTACAGGTTTTTCAGTATTGCAGTTTCTGATGTCAGATTTGTGTCCATTGATTCTTTGGCGCAGAGACTGTCCTGTCTGTCCAATATATAAGGCAGAGGGGCATTTCCGGCACATGATGGCATAAATCACATTGGTGGATGAGCAGGTGAACGAACCCTTGATGGAGTAGGTGGCATGATTAGGCCCTGTGATGGTGTCATCAGTGTAGATATGAGGGCAAAGTTGGCAGCGTGGTCTGCTGCAGGGCTGTGTTCCTGCTTTAGTGTTTCTGCTCTGTGATCTGTAGTTGCTGCTAAGTATCCTTTTAAGATTAGGGGGCTGTCTGAAAGCAAGGAGAGGTCTGTATCCCAAGGCTTGAGAGAGTGAGGGATCATCTTGTAAAATAGGCTGTAGATTTTTGATGATGTGTTGAAGAGGTCTGGCTTGGGGGTTGTAGGTGACGACCAGTGGCGTTCTGTTGTTGTTTTTCATGGGCTTCTCCTGCAGTAGTTGACTTCTGGGTACCCGTCTGGCTCTGTCAATTTGTTTCTTCACTTCTGTGGGTTTGTACTGTAGTTTTAAGAATGCCTGGTAGAGATCCTGAAGGTGTCTGTCTCTGTCTAAAGGGTCAGAGCAAATGCGGTTATATCTTAGGGCTTGACTGTACACAATGGATCGTGTGGTGTGTCGAGGATGGAAGCTCGAGGGATGTAGGTAACTATACCGATCAGTAGGTTTGCGGTATAGGGAGGTCTTTATGTGCCCATCGCTAATTTGCACTGTAGTGTCCAGAAAGTGGATCTCTTGTGTGGAGTGTTCCAGGCTAAGTTTGATTGTGTTGTGGAAATTGTTGAAATCTCTGTGGAATTCTTCAAGGGCATCTTTACCATGGGTCCAGATGATGAAGATGTCATCAATATAGCGTAGGTAAAGTAGGGGTGCTTTGGGATGAGAAGTGAGGAAACGTTGTTCTAAATCGGCCATAAAGATGTTGGCATATTGTGGGGCCATGCGGGTACCCATGGCAGTGCCACTGACTTGAAGGTATAGATCATCTTCAAATCTGAAATGGTTGTGGGTGAGTACAAAGTCACAGAGGTCAGCCACAAGTTTAGCTGTGTCATCATCCTGGATGGTTCTTCTAATAGCTTGTAATCCATCCTTGTGGGGAATGTTAGTGTAAAGAGCCTCTACATCCATAGTGGCTAGGATGGTATTTTCTGGAAGACCATCAATGGATTGGATTTTTCTCAGGAAATCTGTAGTGTCTCTCAGATAGCTAGGTGTGTTGATAGCATAGGGTCTTAGGAGAGAGTCCACATAGCCAGATAATCCTGCTGTAAGCGTGCCAATGCCTGAGATGATGGGGCGTCCGGGGTTTCCTCTTTTATGTATTTTTGGTAGTAGATAGAATATCCCTGGACGGGGTTCTGGCGGTGTCTCTGTCTTGATTTGTTCTTGTGCTGCTTTGGGGAGTTTCTTGAGTAGGTGTTGTAGTTCCTTCTGGTATTCCTCAGTGGGGTCAGAGAGGAGTGGTTTGTAGAACATTCCATTGGACAGTTGTTTATAAGCCTCCTGATCGTAATCCGATTTATTCATGATGACGACGGCACCTCCCTTGTCAGCCTCCTTAATAATAATGTCAGAGTTGTAACTGTTGAGTGGGGTTTTTTTGAGTGGGTTTTTTTTTTTTTTTAATGTTTGGTAATACATCTTAGGACTTGGAAGAAAAGAGGCAATTTGACATTTCTTAAATGGGTTTTAAAATAGTTTCTAATGTTGATCCTTAATTTAATGGTAATGCCACAAAGCATGATAAGCTACTAGTCCTGATTATTGTATTTTTTCATTATTTAATTGACAGATAGTTAATTTACTTAAGTGGAGTATTGGCAGTGAATATAAATGTATGCAGTCAGCTGGTCTCATTCTATTAAAGGACTTACTAATGGAAAATCAGGGAGAGGCATGTTTATTTTATCCATTTTATTACAGTTTTGTTGTCACAGAGAATACTGTGAGGAAAATCCAAGATATGAAGCTGTTAAATTCCCAATTGCATTCTTGATGATGACTTACAGTCACTTACAGCCAATTAGTCCTTTTTACAGGAATAAAAAAGTTTAGTTCCAGGATCCTGGCCAAATTCCATTCTGGGCATTATAGTCTGCCTACAAAAAATCCCCCACAGATGAATTTGGTAAAGGTATTCTGTATTTGCTTTCCTAAATAGTTTAGCGTTATTATTCATTGACCCACAGTAAGCTCACTTTTTCCCAGGGGTGACTTAATAACAGTGATGGACTGTTCCTGTGCAAACAGTAGTCGGTATAGTTTGTTTGTTTGTAAAGCTATCTAGGGAGGTGGTAAAATCTCCATCTTTGGAGATTTTTAAGGCTCGGTTAGACAAAACCCTGGCTGGGGTGATTTAGGGGGAGTGGTCCTGCTTTTTAGCAGGGGGTTGGACTAGATGACCTCGTGAGGTCCCTTCCAACCCTAATATTCTATGATTCTATGAAAGCACTTTGGAATTCTTCAGGATGAGAGGAGTCATCTGTTATTTTACACAATATTAATTATCACTTGCTCGTAAATTAAAAAAATCCCGTAAATTCAAAGCTTGTGTATCCTTAGGTCAATCAGACATAGTGATAAAAGTGAAAATTGATGGATAACGGGTGACAGACTTTCCTTCTTTAGGCTGGGAGCTGAATGCTTTTGCTATAGGCAAACTACTTCTAATCTTTATGTTTGTAATTAATGTCTCATTTTGATAATGCTCTCTACTATATTTCTTCACTTATTTTGTGGTTTGGGGATTTGATGTTAATGAAATATTAATCCATATATTTCTGGTTTTTTCTCTCTTTTGTTTTTAGGTTATTGGAATATTGGATGTGTTCACACCAGACATAACACTGGAAAAATTTAATGATTTGTAAGTTTTTTGATTCTTTGGAAAAGCTTAGATGTTAGCTTATGGCTTATTTCTGAATTTCAGTTTAATGCAAGTATTATGAGCACTTCTCTAAAATTTGAAAGGATTTTACAAGCGTTAGATGTCTACCGGCCGTTGAAAATTGATGAGAGTTGGTGCATCTCTCCCTTAGAGACTTTTGAAAATCCTAGGCTTAAAGTATTGATTTCATAAAACAGAAACAAAGGGCCAAATTCTGATCTCATTTAAATTGTTCTACATCTAGAGCTAATGTATTAACATCAGTAAATTTTTGTGGGCTTCCTCTATTATAACTGGGGTCAGAATTGGGTTCTTAATGTTTTGAAATGACTCTTATGGTAATACAGATCTGTCCCATACTGTTTAATAATACAAAGTTTAAAAAAAAAAAGTTGAAAATGAAACAGAAAAATTGGATGAAGCCCAAACATGTGGACTGAGTGCCCCCCCTTCCAGGGGCGTAGTGAGCCTCTGGTTTCTAGCCGAGACCCTGCAAGTGCAGGATGGGCCCGGCCAAGGCATCTTCTGGTCATGGTCTGCTGGGTGGCTCTGCAGCCATGGCAATGAAGTTTGTGCCACTGCTGGGGGCTAAGGTGGGTGGGCTTCTGAGCCAAGTGTGTGGGCCCACCCATGGCTACACTTCTGCCCTCTATTCATGCAAATCTTTGACGCTGAAGCCTTACAGTCTAAATTGCCTAGCAGGCTGACCCCGAAAACATCACCCATGAGTTCTGAAGGTGAAAAAGGTGGATAGAGGCCTTTTTTCATGGCTAGAAATGTGGCACTCTGCTGCAAAGTATGTTGCATATATATACTCCGCAAGCTGTCCAATATAAGCAAGTACAAATGTGTTTACAATTGAAACAGAAATGAGGGGAAACTTATGTGCATTAAAGGTCAGATGAATCATTCAAGAGGAAATTTGATTGTTTAACTTTTGCTAACTAGTGGGAGCTTGTTTGGTCTGCTATGTCAATTTGATCTTGCTGTAATTCAGCTGTCTTGTGTCTAGAAACAGCAGTGTTGGGGTAGGCAGATCTACCATTGCCAGTCTCCAAGGACTTTGTTCCTACCTGAAACCTCTGAGCACTGGAAGGACTGTTCTTGATGCGACTCTTGCCCCTTCTTTTTGAAGTTAAGCATGTTCTTAGGTCTGCCATCAGCATCGATCTGTCAGACAATGTAGGAGAGGAACTGGGGCCAAAGCCCCACCCCTTTTGAGAGCCCATGTGGCATCTGAGAATTTGCATCCCATACCTGCATCTCCCCAGCCCTTTAGCTCAAGAAATATGAAGCTAGTACCCCAGTCTTACAAAGATTCACACTGAACATTCTGCACTGTGAGTAGTTATGTTACTGTGTTAGAACTACCCACAGAATGTACAATTGACTTTGTATGTAAGTCTTTGCAAGATGAGGGCCTAAGTCTGTATTTGCTTCCTGAACAAGTATGTGAGGAGAGGAGCGAACATTTGCACTTTCTCTTGCCTACTCTTGTATGTGTACAATCGGAGGCATAATACGGATTCTGTGATGTCAGTATTGGGGTGCTCTGGCTTTGAAGTGCTTCTTTCTAGTCCTCTATTTTTAGGGACTAGGCTGGAACTTTTAAAGGAAGTTGGGAGCCGACAGATGGATGCAGCTGGATCGATTGAGCGGCCAGTGGAGATCCACTCAATCGATCCCGGAAGTGTTCTCCATTTGACGCAGTAACTGGGAGCCCAGGAGTAACAGCTCATCCGGGACCTGAGGGCTCAGCAGCTCGAGCAGCAACGCCAGTATCTCCAGCAGCTGACGGCGCAACTGGCAGTCTCTAGCAGTCCAACGGCGAGTGGAGCCATGGGGGCCCTCAATACCCCGTTGCCCCTCCGCCTCATGAAGTTGGAACTGGGCGATGACCCTGAAGCGTTCCTGACCACGTTGGAATGTGTGGCCTCGGCGGCAATGGTCCACCCCGTGCAATGGTCCACCCTGTTGGCTCCATATCTGACCAGTGTGCCCCAGGGGGCCTATCAGGCCTTGTAGGAGGAGCAGGCCCAGGATTATAAGGCGGCGAAGGCCGCAATTCTGGATGCCCTAGACATCAGCCCTGAAACCTTCCGACGGCAGTTCTGGGCCAAGACCTACCCGGTGGGGGATCGGCTCCGGGCCATGGCCCAGGAGCTGAAGGACATGTGCTGGCGGTGGCTGCAGCCCGATGAGTGCACGGCAGCAGAGGTGGCTGAGCAGGTTGTGACCGAACAGTTCCTTCACATTCTGCCCCCTAAGAGTCAGACATGGGTCATGCGGCACCGTCCTCCCACATTGTCCTCCCACCGTACAACTCATGGAGGACTTCCTGGCAGCAGAGGCGCCGACACCCGCAGAGGTGAAGAATCCCCAGCCCTCCGGCCCTGAATTGTGGATTGCAACTGCCCAGGCCCCACCAGGCCAACCGACAGACTGCAGCCCAGCCGCCCTGACCCCCGCCGGCATCCATGTCATCTGCATGGCTGCTCCCGGAGTCGTTGCAAGCAGAGAAGACCCTGGGACCCCGGACAGGCCCAGTCAAGCGCCAGGGACCTGCGGGTGGGGCCAGCGCAACGGACCCAGGACCATGCTTCACCTGTGGCCAGTACGGCCACCTCTGAAGGCACTGCCCCCAGATGGAGTGCTCCTTTGGTCTTGTATGCACTGGAGAGGGCTGAGCCTGGATGTGCCCGAAGACCCCGATGACTGTCTCCATATCTCTGGCGGGCCAACCCGTACAGGCCCTTGTGGACTCAGGGTGCAGGCAGACTCTGGTTCACCAGGAGCTAGCCCCAGGTAACGGACCACCAGCCGGGTATGTCCACCTATGTTGTGTACATGGCAATGTAAAGGAATATCCCACCACGCCGATCCAGCTGACCATCGGTGGAGTGACCCGAGTGATGCCTATCGGGGTGGCTCCCAATCTGCCCTTCCCAGTCATCTTTGGGCAAGACTGGCTGGGCTTTCATCACATCCTAGAGGCCACCACCCAGCAGGAGTCCCCGAAAAGGGAGGCCCCGACTGACCCGGACTCTTCAGAACAGGACCCCAACCCAAGTGGGCAGCGAGTGGTGGCAGATCCGAGACCCCAGGAACAACCAGGGAAGGCACGGGAGCCCTTGAGCTGCCTTCGGAGGGTGAGACATCCGAGCCTCACCCAACAGAAGAGGGTACCCCACCACCAACGACTTCAGGGGACTTCTGCCGAGACCAGAGGGAAGACCCCACAGTGGCCCACGCATATGAACAGCTTGCCTTCATGGACAGGGTAGCTATTCATAGCAATAGTGTCAACCAATGGCCGCTCTTTGAGCTGCACCTGTACCTCATGGAAAGACAACCACAGACTCAGGAGGTCCGCACCTGGTTGCTGGTTCCTCGGGGTCACCGCCAAGCAGTCCTGAAGCTGGCCCATGACATTCCAGCGGCTGGCCACCTGGACCTAGACAAAACTTTGGCCCGGATCCTCAGCCATTTTTACTGGCTGGGGGTGCATCAGGTGGTGAAGGACTACTGCGCCTCATGTCCCGAATGTCAGCTGCCCCCTTCCCCCCTCCTCCCCCCAGGGGTATCCCAAGCACCACTCGTACCTCTTCCTGTGGTGGAAACCCCCTTTGAGAGGGTGGGGATGGACATCATAGGCCCGCTGTTCCCCAGCACAGCCGGCTTCCATTTTATTCTTGTAGTGGTAGACTATGCCACGCGTTTCCTTAGGCGATTCCACTGAAGAACACCAAGGCGCGAAGTATAGCAGCTCAACTAATGAAGATCTTCGCGAGGGTAGGCCTTCCCTGAGAGATCCTCACCGATCAAGGAATAAACTTTGCCTCCTGCCTGCTGCGAGAGGTGTATTGTATCCTGGGAATCAAGAAGCTCCAGACGTCTGTTTACCATCCCCAAACTGACGGCCTTGTCGAGCACTTTAATTATACCCTGAAGGCAATGCTGAGGAAGTTCTCCTGCAGAGGAGCTCCGACATTGGGATCAACTTATTCCACCTCTACTCCAGGCCGTCCAGGAAGTACCCCAATCCTTGACCAAGTTCTCCCCATTTGAACTCCTGTATGGCCAACAACCCCATGGAATATTGGACCTGCTAACAGAGACCTGGGAGCGGAGCCCCTCACCCTTGCAGGGACTGCTTCAGTACGTCATGGTGATGCAGAACTGCCTGGCCCAGCTAGGGGCCGTGGCTAAGGAGAACCTCCAGGCAGCCCAACAAGCCCAAGCCCGGTCCTATAACCGGGGAACCCGGGTTTGAACCTTCCGCCCAGGAGATCGGGTGCTAGTACTCCTGCCATCCTCGGAGTCCAAGCTGCTGGCACGCTGGCGGGGCCCACATGAGGTGGTACACCAGATTTGGCCAGTCACCTATGAATTTTATCAACCTGACCGCCGAAAGCTCCGTCAACGATACCACATGAACCTACTGAAACCCTGGAAAGACAGAGAGGCATTGTTGATTGCAACATACCCCCCAGAGCCCGAGCTCGGACCTCAAGCCCCTCCCCCAGGGCAAACCCCAGAACCGCAACTGGGTGAAACCCTCACCGAGGCACAGAGGGAACAAGCTCGGGAGCTCATGAAAGCATTCCCGAAGGCATTTTCCCCAGCCCCGGGACAGATCACTAGTATATCATGCCATCCAAATGGACCCTGGGGAAGTCGTCCGAACCCCCACCCATCGTCTCCCCAGTAATATGCGGGAGGCCGTCAAACAAGAAGTCTGAGCCATGCTCGATCTCAGGGTGATCAAGCCCTGTAAGAGTGATTGGTATAGCCTAATTGTATTGGTTCCCAAACCCAATGGTTCCCATCAATTCTGTATTGACTTCCGAAAAATAAACCAAATGTCAATGTTTGATGCCTACCCCATGCCTCAGGTGGATGAACTGTTGGACTGATTATCTCCACCCTTGATCTGACAAAGGGCTACTGGCAGATCCCACTGGAGCCAGGGTCGAATGAGAAAACAGCCTTCGTGACCCCCAGTGGCCTGTACCAGTTCACCAAAATGCCTTTTGGCCTACATGGGGCCCCTGCAACGTTCCAGAGGCTGATGGACCAACTCCTACTCCCCCATATGGAATATGTCTCAATGACATTGTCATCTACAGTCATCGCTGGGAAGAATATCTTCACCACGTCGCAGAGGTGTTGAGGGCCCTCCGGGATCCAGGTCTGACAGCTAACCCAAAGAAATGTTGCCTGGACTGGAGGGAGACAACATACTTTGGATACAGCCTGGAGCAGGGAGTTGTGAGACCCCTTGTGGATAAGGTACAGGCCATTCAGAACCAGCTGTCCCCGACTACAAAACGGCAGGTCCAACAGTTCCTTAGGCTAGTGAGTTACTATCGGGAGTTCATCCCCAGATTTGCAACAATTGCGGCCCCCCCCCCCCCAACCGACCTACTAACCAAAGATCAGCTGGTACAAGTACGGTGGACAATGATCTGTGAGACAGCGCTTCAAGCCATGAAGTCCGCACTTTGCTGGGACCCGGTACTCTACACCTCCGACTTCAACTGCCCTTTTATCCTACAAACCAATGCAGTCGTGCTGGGCTTGGGCGCTGTCCTCTCACAGACTGTCAACAGCAAGGTACTTTATGTGAGTTGTAAGTTGTTCCTGAGAGAGCAAAAATACTTGGTCACTGAGAAGGAAGCATTGGTGATAAAGTGGGCCATGGAGGCGCTTCGGTATTACCTCTTGGGCAAGACCTTCACCATGGTTACAGCCCATGCCCCATTACAATGGCTACAATGGATGAAGGACTCAAATGCCTGTCTGATGAGGTGGTACTTGGCCCTTCAACCCTTTGTTTTCACCATCCAGCATCAGGCTGGACAACACCATGCAAACTCAGATGCACTATCCCGCTTTGGGGAGTGGGAGGTGCCCAGACCCGATGGACAGGATCTGGACTTAACAGGGGGAAGGTGTGTGTATGGGGCAAGGAATATGGCCGTCCTCTGAGATGGACACAGGGGGTGGGCCAATCCCCTGTAAGGGGACAGAACCAGGGTCTCCCATCCCAGCAGACAGGAAGCAGGGAGATAGAGCAGGGAAGGGAAGTATAAGAGGGCAGCCTTCTCCCTCAGTTGGAGCCCAGCGGGTGCTGAGGAAGCACCATGTGGCCCTATCCTGGGACCGTAAGCTGCACCAAGCCTCTCAAGAGGCCTGGCCCAGACTCCCTACAGCTCGGGGCCCAGAGGATGGCCCCGAGTAGCCAGTGCCCAGCCAGCCATAAGGGACATCAGGCCCCTGGGACCTGAGCGAATAGCCCTCCGCTGGAGAGCCAGACACCCAGAACCCTGACCCGGAGCCCTGGGAGCTGGAGACACCAACCGACCCCTATGACCTGGAGAAGCTACCGTCGGCTGGGGACCTGGAGGAACAGCCCATAGCCCCGGAACCTTGTGGACCGGAGCCACCACCTGAAACCTGTGACCTAGAGGACCTGGGCGAGACGCTACCAGCTCTGCCGCCACCAGATGAGGCTGACGGATTCGGGAACTTCCCGGTGGCGGAATACCCTGGTATCCTGTAAGGACCCAAACCAGGTACCCCAGGAAAGGGAGAGGGGAGAGCAACCTGGTCCAGTGGCCACTCGGCAGGCCTTGGAATAGTGGACCTGTGGCAGTGTGTTTTGGTGTTAGCCCCACTGCCCCATACCAGGGGCACCCCGTTGCCACACGGAGTGTTTGAACCGTCCTGCGATAATCACTGAAGCTTGTGAGTGGTGATCTTCCCCCTGCCTGACCCCAGTGTCCTTTCCTGTCTATTGACTTTCTCTACTGCCTGCCCCACCCTGCCTGAGGGCTGGGGCTGGTTGTACGTAGAGACTCGCCTTCCCCAGGGCTAGAGACCGCTACCCGCCCCTCCCTGCCAGCGGGCAGGGAAGTGCAGTGATTACAGGGTCCCTGTCTTGACCAGTGTTTTTGTGTCACCAGAATATAATAAATTTCCAAAATCACCTAAAGGGTTTAGGAGCACAAGTCCCATTGAATTTTGGATTAGTACTTCTAAATCCCTTCAGCGTGTTTGAATATCTATAATAATAATAATTACGAAAATGTAGTCAGTAAATCCTCTAATTTTTTTCTTAATACCTGTGTTTTAGCTAGAACATTCAGTAAGTTCTTTCCAGTTTACTTCAAATATTCATGACCACTTGATAATTGACGTTAATAAGATTGTTGAAAAATAGTAAGTCCATTTATGCTTTCAACGTACTGGAGGTTAAATTCTGTTTTCTAGGTCATCTACTTTATCAGTGAGAAATGTTCTTTCGTATACTATAAATATACCAATAGTCAGCAGAGAGGTTTCATTCTCTTCTCTTCTACTTACCTTCTGTTTCTCCACGTTGTACCTTAATTAAATTGCTCAAACTTTGCACCAAAGGGAGTTAGGTGCCTAAATCCTATTGAAAGAGATTTGGGAGCCTCATTCCATTAAGTTCTTTTGATAATCTCAAGCATAGTTTTCTGGATCTACCTTATTTTGTCCCATTTCCCTGTGGATTATCATTTGATGTCTGTTGCTCTTTCTTTAGTTTGAGAATACATTTTCTATTTCTCTCTTGATGCTGTGACTTCAGTTATTGTTAGACTCAATCAAAAATATTAAACCCCATAGATTTTAAATGAAGAAAAATCCTTTACGACAGATTGGTGAAATATTTACAGATCAAACAAAGACGTAATGTATTTCTACACTTCATAACTGTATCTACTTTTCATTATATACAGGGGTAGCCTTAAGGTTTGCGCCTTAAACTGTTAGAGGTGTGCTTTGCTATATTAGTTGCTATAGGCTGGTCCTCCTGCTAGAATGGACATCAGGCTAGGTTCTAAATTGTGAGCTTATTGAAGGCCCTCAAAAACCTGAGGTCCAAAACTATCCCATTCTTAACACTAGCCTGAAATATCAGCTTGACATACAGCAGTGGTTCTTAACCTTTTCCATGCCTGGACTCCCTTCATATTTAGAGATATAGGAAGTGCAAGATTGTCATGATCCCCTGACATTGTTCATGACTCCAGGTCCAGAACTCGTGCCTTATGGGAATGCCTCCTCTTGCTTTGATCAGGTCTGTTCCTGTCACTTTGATTGAAATACGTAGTTGGTCTTGTTATGGATATTACCCACTGGCTTGCATAACTCATGATAGTGCTTCTAAGGTAAATAATGTGTACATTACAGAGCTTATTATCTAGTTATCCTTTAAGCATACATAGATCTTCTTTGGGCACTTCGGTCTTGTTCAGGATTTGTCATTTACTATTTAATTGACAACTTCCTGTAACTAGTGACTAAGTTACTCAGTAGCTGCTTACAGCAATCATAATAGAGAAAAATAAAGGGTGGAAATCATATTATTTTTATGAGAAATTATTTGGTTCAGAAGCATTTAATAAAATGAGAGAGCAAATTAACCAGGAGCTGAATTAAATAGTAAGAACTGTAATTTGTAATTATCATTGAGATGTAATGTCCTGTTATGTTTCACTTTGACAAACCTGATAGTTATTTTGTACTCTGTTTTCTTTAGCTACCTAGTCATGCCATTTATGGGAACAGACTTAAGTAAAATAATGAAGCATGAGAAACTAACTGAAGATCGAATCCAGTTCCTCGTTTATCAAATGTTAAAGGGCTTAAAGGTTAGCTTTTTTATTATTCTCTTACTTTCACAAGCTACATTTGCCTCAGGAAATTGTTTTAGGGAGATGCATGCATTTTGCTATATTTGAAAGCTGAGCAAAATTTATTCTCCCTATAGACTTTATGAGCTCTGGGATTCCCCACAGAGGATGTGTTTCATGATGAAGAATATTTGGTTATATATTTTTTTTTAAATCACCTGTGAGGTTTGGAGAGAGAGTCCCTCACCCATATGGTCTGATTTGTGCAGTTGCAAATACATTTGATCCAAGAAGATTGTCTTGTAGACGTCTACACTTTTCTTTTAACAGGCCAGAGAAGTCACTACTGAGATATATATATATATTTTTTAATCCATTCTCCTACAGCAGTTGATTGTTCTGCTTCTTTGGCACACCTAGCTCCTGCTAACTGAGGGGATTAGAAACCAGGGGTGAAATCCTGGCCCTGTGGAAGACAATGGCACTGATTTCAGTAGAGCCAAGATTTGATTCTAGGCCAAGAATCAAACTTGTGTCTTGCATATGTCAGTACACAGTACCAGCTTCTGTGGTCAGCTTTAAAAGTCCACTGTTTGCTAGCCTGCAGAAGACTTCTCAAAGTCCATGCTGTATCCACTGGAGAAGTTATATCCTTCCAGTTCATGCTTCCTTGTTAGCTCTGTTTATTTTAATTAACTATCTCTGGGCATCTCCTTTCATGCACATATTTCCTGTATCTATTGTAAATTTGGTTTAGATTAAACCCTTTTTGTTAAGGTAACAGAGGCCTTCAGGTGTGCGCATTCAGAGTAAAGACCTGCCCTTGTGTGATGCTTAGCTTCCTTGAATCCCACTAGAGACAGTGGGAGTGGAGAGCCCTCAGCATCTTACAGATTGGGTCCCAGTTCTGCAAGGCACTAAAGTGCACGCCTATCTTTAATCACATGTGTCACTCTGCTGAAGTCAGTGGGATTGCTCACAGGCTTAATTACCTTGACAAATCTGTATTCTAACGTTATCTGTGAGATTTTAAAATACATTTCCATCTTGTAATGTTTTATTTAGCCTTTCCCAACTTGGCCTGAAGGATCTCTGGAGTCTATGATGTTACTTAATGCAGGAGAAAAAACATGCTAACACACACTGTGGATTTTTAGTGAAAAATTAATGTGTAATGTGGCTAAGGAAAAGCTGGAACTTCTCAAAACCCCTCCCATTTCCGTCCTCTGAAGAGAAGCCACCTGTCTACTGAAAAATTGTCAATGATGAAGGATGAAAGATGCTGGGAAAGTGTCTATTAAAGCAGAATCACATTTCTGTGAGACTTGAGAACATAGTTTGACACTAACTCAGCATTTGATGTTTTTATTTGATAATGGAAACATTTCTAAATTTTAAAGCTAGAAAGGATCGTTGTGATCATCTAGTCCAGTTCCAGAGGGGTAGCCGTCTTAGTCTGTGTACAGCAAAAACAATGAAAGTCCTGTGACACCTTAAAGACTAACAAATTTCTTCGGGCATAAGCTTTCATGGGCTGCAACCCGAAAGCTTATGTTCGAAGTAATTTGTTAGTCTTTAAGGTGTCACAGGGCTTTCATTGTTTTTGCTATCTAGTGCAGGGGTTCCCAACTTGTGGCCCACTGGCCAAAAGTGGTCCACAGGGTCTTTCAGAGTGGCCCATAGCTCCCAATCTGCTGGCTGCTGAAGGGAGCTGCTGCCTAGGGACCATGGTGGAGATCAGTGCTCCCCTGCCCCTAGCTGTAGCAGGTAGCACTGCAAAGCACTCCACTTGGATCCCTAGGCTTTGGGGTCCCTGCTGGAGCCAGAGGGAGGGAAGCACTGATCTCCCAACCTCCTGACTGCAGAAGGGAGCCACTGCCTTGGGATTGAGGTGAAGCGCAGAGTTTCCATTCTGCAGCAGGAGGATGGGAGATCCTTCTCATTGAACTCCTTCCCTCTGGCTGCAGTGGAGGGGGGTGCTGCTGGTGGAGACTGGTGGCCATTCAGGGTTGTAAAAATTATATTTGTGGCCTCGAGCCAAAAAGGTAGGGAACCATTGATCTAATTTGACCTGCATAACACAGGCTATAAAATTTCACTAAGTGTTCCCTGCATTAAGTCCATATCTTATGAGCTAAAGTGTGGTTTTTTTTTTAAAAAAAGCCATCTAATTTTTGATTTAAAGACCTCAAGTGTTGAAGAAATCACTCTATCCCTAGGTAAGTTGTTCCAGTGGTTAATTGCACTCAATGTTTAAAAATTTTGTGTTGTCTCAGCCTGTATTTATCTAGCTCAGTGGTCCCCAAACTGTTGGGTGTGCTACCATAGGGGGGCATCAAGGAAAGTTCAGGGAATGTGAAGCCAAGACTAGCCCTTGTGGGGGCCAGGAGTGAGCACAATGTAGTCCCACTCCACCTCCAGCCAGCCCCAGCTGCAGTTCTGCTCTGGCCCCAACCCAGCTCCAGTCCCAACTGCAGCTCTGCTCTGCCCTCAGCCCAGCTCTGCCTTCATTTCTTCTCCACTCCCAGGCCAGCTCTGTTTCTAGTTCTCCTGCATCCCCAGATCTGCTCCCAGCTCTGCCTTCAGCCCAAGCTCCTCTGCTGAGCCAACTGCACAGTAATGGAGTGAGGGGCATAGACAGATTCCATTACTGGTAAAGGAGGTATGACAGGAAAAGTTTGGGCAGCATTGATTTACTTTCAGCTTCTAGTAGTTGGTCTTCTTATACCTTTGTCTACTAGATTATAGAGCCCTCTAAGAAAGAGAAGAAATATTCTTCTTGTATGTACTTTCTTTTAATAATGATACTGTTTATAAATTACTGTCAATCACCTCTGTCGTATCCAGTCTCATATACTAAACTGTTGTACAAAGCATATGTGTATGCTTGTCTTTCCCTCCTATCAGCTAAAATGAACAGATTTCCATCTCCAATGTTCTCTGCTTTGTTTTCACTTGGCTTTCACAGAACAGACTGATTATTACCATTCTTTTTGTGAACCACGAATGATAATAAAATAAAGAAAAATATTTTGACCTCTCTGTTCCCCTTGTTTCTGAATGATTCATGTAAATGAAAGATTAGAATCCTTCTCGTTCTAGATTAGGAGTGCAAATGAAAATGTCAAATATAACTTTTAAATTACATTTGTGTTGTGATTTTCAATATTTGTTTATCCTGAAGGTTTATTGTCTCTCTTTTTTGTTGTTTCCTTCTGTTGAAAGCTGTGCATCCAAAAGGAGAGAGCTTCTTTTTAAAAAAAGATGTATTCTCTCCTTATTAATAGGCTGTGCTTCAACAACCATTTTAGTATACAATTGAGATTTGTTTGCTGAAAGTGCCTTAATCTAGTTTTGCAGAGTGAAACCTGTCTTTTCCACAATGACAGCCATTTCTGTAGAATTGAATTGAATTGAATTGAATTGAATTTCCTTCACCTTGAGTCACACACTCCAACAAGGCCATGGAATAGGAGAGTTTTGAATTGGAGATAGATACAGATATATTTTGGCTTCTCCTCTCTGTGAATATTTAACCTTTAAGTCCTGTATCTTGAAATATACAAAACACAGGCAGAGCCCTGCAATTCTGATATTAATAAGGGTGGGATGGGTAACCCTGTGCTATGTAAACTGCAGAATCAAGCCCTAAATGAGAAAGTGTATCATGCATAATACTAATCAGCTTTTCTTCCTGATTTACACTGGACCTGGCAAACTTTTGAAATAAAAAAACAGTACACTTTGTACCTAGATGCTATGATGATGGATGCCTAAAGATTGCTGTTTTTCCCTTCCTTCTTACCTCACACTTCTTTGATGTCCTTTCATAGTGTGAGACATTCAGTAATAATCTTTACTGCTTAACCTATTGTCCAAGTCACTCTACCTTGGATCTTTCTCCTGGCACTAATTCATTCTAAGCAAGTACTGTGTCTAGTTGGAAAAGTCTCTAAGGCACTGATATAAAAGCAGTGCTGTTTGTCTGAATGATGATGCCTTACCACCAGCCCTTGTTATCTTAGGCTCAACTTACTGCTGTTCAACTCTTATTTTCCTAGGCATTAATTCGGTCATTTCTCCCCCACCCTTAAAGACATTTGCTGGACTTTATTTTGCAAATTCCCTTGTCACATTTTTCGGTATTGATTATATCCTGAATTGCTCCAGGGGCTTGGTTCAAAAGCTATTGAAGTCAGTGAGAAGATTCACGCTGGGACCAGGCCCTCAGCCCTTTCATTCAAAAAGTTATACGGACATCACTAGTCATTTCATTCCTTCCCATCCTCTTCACTGCCTCATAGCAGTCACTGCCCATGCGCTGCTGAAGCTTTTACCTTTGGAAAATATGTCAGTTTCAGCTGTGGAGAATAGTCAGTAACTTCATAAAATGGCAGATGTGTTTTCACCTAATGTCTGGTCATACCGGTACAATGTGCTGTGTCTTGCTTAGATCTCTTCCAGTTTGACTGTAGTTCAGTTTTAAGTCATGCTTAAGGATGAGCTTGTAGACTGGGAAAATTTTGAAGTATACGTTGCCTTCTGTAATTTATACTTGAGGGACAATGTAGAGCTCATGGAAGACTGAGAGCTTTGCATTGACCCAGGAATAGTGCAGGCACTGAACAAATTGCCTTACATGAGTGCCTGGGCACGTGAGTTCCAGCTGTCCACACCGTCTGTCCTAATCCTGGGTCTCTCTTGAGCAGGGGTGCCAGTCGCACTAGTGTGAATGATGGTCTTGGGAGGTAGGATTAGACAAGATCTCTGCATTCTTGTTCATTACTTGAAGATGGAAGGACAGTCAATGAACTTCAGCCTTTGTGACACACAAGCATCCCCATCTAAGTTTGTTTTCCCTTATTAATTCTTTCTTTCTGCTCCTCATTCTCATTTGCTCTACCATAATCTCTTCCTTCCCATCCCTCCAAGGTTGTTGTTTCTCCCCACCCATTTGGGGGGGGGGGGGGTTGTCTCCTTGTCTCCTACACATCTCTCCTTCTTCCTCTCCCTGGATGTACACTGCTAGGTCAGTGTATGCCTTTCACTGTCCTTAGACTCATGCTGCTGAGGAGGCGATTCCTTCATATTCTAGTTCTCCTTTGCATAGCTCCTTTCTCTGCCCATATGCTGTATGTGCAGCCAAGAACACTCATCCAGGAGACTGATGACGAAAACCTTACCAACAGGATGCAGCAGTTTACTGAATTGTCCATTCAGGAATTTGGGTAGGGTACCAAAATTTGCCTTTTAGCCATTCCCAAGGTTCCTATACTATAAATCGATTTGTTCACCCTAATCAAAGAAACAAGACCAGTTGTTAAGATGAAATGGTGACAATTTTGGGAGGGATATGACTACTGTAGTCTAAATCTCACTTCTAACAAATATATAATTTTATGAGCTAATGGGTAGAAATCCATAATAGGAGAGTGCAAAATCCCATTTTAGAGAGCGACTCAGTCAAAGTGAAAATATTCTGAACTAAGCTGGAGCAGTTCCCTCAGTACTGGGGTACATGGCAGAGTTGATTCAAATATCTCAATTTATAAAGAAACAAACATCTGTGAAAGAAACGTGGCATCCGAAATAAAGTGCTAAATAATTTTGTCTTCTATTAAGAAGGGTGTTTAGTAAACATGTAAATTATATCCAAAGTGTTTAAATGAGTCTCTCCACCTCCTGCATTTCAAACATTCATTTTTGGTTGCAGTGGGGGAGAGACCATTAATGAAAGTAGGATGTTTAAAGAAAACTATTCTCTTCCCTGAATGTGGCTGAGGCCAGTTTTTACTAACATTCCTGAGGATGAAATTCTTTTAATTCCTGCTTCTATATCCTGCGTCCTTGTGTGCAAAAATCTCTGGGCCTACTGTTTACTTCCTGACTGGACAGTTTTGTAGTCTGTTTTAACATCTCTACTCTTTGAACTAGTAAGGGGTTCAGTGAGAAGACATTAAGAAACAATTTGGGATGTATATGGGCATTATGACATATTACTCAAAAATAAAACTGGCCATTAGCGGGTGATATCTACACTTTCCTTGTTTGTTTGTTACCAGACTTTGTTGGGAGTCTGACTTCTAACTGAAACACTTCATGGGAATGCTCTGTACCCAACTGGCAAGACTTCCTCTTGTTTAAGCGGTCTTCTCTCATCATGATATACTTCACCGACTCATCCATGAAATAAATAGCACTAATCATAATTGCCAGTTAGTGGCAAAAGTGGAGCCACAGGCTATGTTCGATGGCACCAACATCTTTTCCCACTTTTCTCCACAGTAGTCAATTCTTTGGAAGGAAATATGGGAAATTGTTCGTCGCTCCCTAGTGGTGGTGTTGGAACTGTCTGGTCTATAGGCAATTCACAAATGGAATTTACCACCAGCTGAACATTTCCAGTGCATGTGTTCCCTCTCCCAGGCCTACTCATTTGTTGTGTGGCTTTTTGTTACAACTCCTCTTGCATCCTCTGCTCATCTTGTGTCAAACCAAGAAACTATTTCATAATCACATCAATAAGAACATAAAGACAAGGGCAAACAAGTATGTTTCAATATGAAAGCAGTATTAGGAAAGCAAAGATGGGGCTCATGAATTCATTACTAGAAACAGTTCAAGAGAAGCTGGCTTTCAAAACAAATGATGTCATTTGTGAGAGAGGAAACCTCTGTAATGTAATGGGATGAGGAGTTATTTTTTCAGTCCTTGCAAAGGACCGAGATAAAATGGACTGAACAGCATTACTCTAAATTTTAGGTCAAGCTGCATGGGAAGCTTGGGTTTTTACTGTACTTCATGGGGACTGATACGCAAGTAGGGGGAGAGGCCACTAGATTCCAGTACTGACACTTAGATTTCATACACAGAAAAGAAAAAAAAAACCCACTAAATTTTGGTCTGTGAAGGTTTATTTCCCCTTGCACTCAATACAAAAATAGTAGCAAAATATATAGTCTATAATCTCTAGATTCTTGTATGGTCTAATGTAGCCATTGAAATATAACAAAAGGAAAGAGAATCACAAAACCAATACATGCATGGGAGGCATTTCATCCTTATCGTATCATTATGCTGCTTAAAAACCGGACACCTTGAAATACTAGTTTCTCTGCTGGTCTGTTTCCTGTAAACACAGACAGCTAAAACTAAAATACAGTTTTGGTTGGATGTGTTCCTGGAGTTTTCATCACATGACATAATCTTTAATTAAAGATTAATCTTTAATTCCTGGAGGGTTGCGGCTCTCCTTTCTTCTTGCAACTGTAGGGCTTATGGTTTAACTTCATGACTCCTTTTGGGGGTGAGAAGTGGCAGGATATGTGGAGGGCTGCTCACAGGACAAGGAGCTCATTTGCCTGAGCTTTATACCTAGTTCCTAGCTCCTCTGCATTTCTAGCACACCAGGCTTGATGGGTGGGCCTTACTGTCCCTTCCTGACACTTAAGAATGGATCAGGATTGGAGCCTGATTGGTTGGTTAGTGTTTGTAAAGCACTTTGCATATGGACATTACTACTAACTCACCCATTCTACCCATTCTCCTTTAATGAAATAAGTCTGTTGGAGAATCTCTGGGTGAAGCTTAATATGAAATCTTCTGTTTACAACTCATCCCAGCAGGCTATTCATCTGTAATTGCTCTGCTCTCTGTGAAGGTCTTGTGACTGTTGGAACCATTAACCCAGCTGTGAGAATCAGAGATGGAACCAGGCAGAACAGTTCAAGTGTTAAGATGAAGGAAGGTGTTTCCCTTCTGGTTGTTCCATTTAGAAGTTAAAGTGGTTTACAAATCAAGAAAAGTCCCTTATTTGAGTAAAACTGCTGCAGTCCTGAGACTATAAATCCAAGCAGCACAGAGATTTTCATTTAATTCCCAAACAGTTAAATAGTGAGCTTAGAGAGTCTATCTTCATGCTATAACATAGTTCAAAGATGCAGCACAATAGAATATAGCACATTATTCCAAGTAGACTGTCAAAACTGGTCAAATTGCTACTAATACTAAAAAAGCAAACTTTATATATATCTCAGCCTAGCTTTTGCATCCTTCTGATTGTCCTCTTGAGAAGCCAACTTTATTATCCATAACAGTAACGTGACAACAATATTATCTCCCTTATTTACTAAACTGTCTACAGTTCTGTAGATGGTCCTAGTAACTGGAATGTAAACATTGGCATGTCCCTATCAGAACATAGCCAGTGCTGTCCAAAATGGTGTAAACATCAGTTTCTCACAAACTCTAGTCCTTGGACATCCATTGTGTTGAGCTATATGTTTTGAAAACTTGAGGGTCCTAACACAGCGCCCTGGGAAGATGACTAAAATATTCCAGCAAGGGAAAATGTATTTGAAGATTATTTTCAGATTTGTTTGCATTCAGGCATTTATTCAGGAAAAGGTATTTGTTCGGGATGGGTACTTAAGTACATGCTTAAAGTTGAGCATCTGCTTTCCTAAAGTTAAACCTGTGCTTAAATCCCATGACAGACATAAGCACCTGCTTAAATCTGGGCTTTACCAAAGGCATGTGAACCTAATCTGTGATTCTGCAATTTAGATTTTTCTTGTAGCTAGCTCAGGAATTTACAGAAAGTAAAATAGCAGGATTTATTTTAATCCACATATTTCACAATCCAGTTTCAGGATGATTTTATTTTTCTAATAATGCCAGAGAGTTTCTGGACACAAAAAATAGTCTGCAAAGAAATTAAAAGTGAGGAAAAATGGTGATCTGATTCAATATCAGTATTCAGCTAAAACTACAGGAAAAATTATCATAGGTTGAAAACAGCAGCAGCTTTATACTTGAGAAATGGGAGTAATGGTCTTTCTTTAAACAGCAAAAATAATCTTAAAGGTATATGTTTAATTTTAGGAGTTCAGTTCCTCTAAAATTCTGTAATGTCCTTGGTAGGAAACCCATAGGGTGAATGAGTTGCAATTGTTTCATAAAACGAATACACTTTTTTCTTTGATGTAATGTTGTGTAAACCTGATTAGAAAAGTGAAGAGAAATCAGAATGACATGTTCCAGAGGGTAGCTGTGTTAATCTGTTTCAGCAAAAATTCCTTGTTAGAGGTCAGAATGATACTTCATATCTAATGATATTTTGGTATCTTTATATAACACATTTGATTGACTCATTTTCTAAAAGGTGTAAAATATAGTCATGAAGATCATCTGCATAGCAAAGGAATATTTATTAATTTCAGACCACTTTAGCAACACATGGCTACTTTTTTAGCAGAAATAAAATAATAATTTATTGAGAGTCCAGCAAGTAAATAACAGATCTTTTTGTTTTCACAGTATATCCATTCAGCAGGCATAATTCACAGGGTAAGTGAAATCAATATTAAAAGTACTTGTGGGATTTTTATTCATATTCTCTAGATGTTTGTGCACATGTATGCCCATAAATATTGTTCTCTTAACTTGATTCATTTTTGGTGAATGTTTTTTAATTAATATGATTCTATATATAAAGGGTTTCAGAACTGCCAGTGACTAAAATAGGTAGGACTGGTTGAAAATTTTCCATCAAAATGTTTTTGGTTTTTTTTTGAGGAGAGAACTGGATTTTAAACAAAAATTTGCATGAACAATGTGTTTTCCTCAAAAAAAAAATTGGATTTTTATTGCAAAACAGCAAATAAAAAATTAAACATTTTCAGCCACAATGTAAGAAGTTTCAGAGTATTAGCAAAAAGCCAGAAATTTCCACTGAATATTTTGACAAAAACATTTTAATTGAAATTTTCTGTACTGAAATAAAACTGGCCAAAAGCTCACATAAAATCAGCCTGAGAGTTTGACATTTTAGATTGCTTACCCTTACCTTTGCAAACTTCACCATTCCTCCACAAAGTCTTGGCTGCCCTATCATAATCAAGAGAAGAAATCAGTCCTTTGTAGTAAAATACTAGGATCACCATAAAAATGTACTTTGCCCTGGTTGCTTTAATTTGAGTGCTGGAAATTATAGCATTCATCACACACCCAACATAAGTAATTTCAGTAAGAGTGAGGTCATGTCTTCACTGAAAATGCTGTGTTGATGTAACCTTTGGGTGGGCTAGAACTAATTTAATTGCTCCTCTCCAGTGCCTAACAGAAATAAACGCCAACTCCTACGGAGAAGCACTTGGAGACCCAGGACCCAGTCTGTATGGGACTCACAGTGAAGATTGCTCAAAGTTACTATTTCACATTAAAATACTACTAAGAATAAACATAACAATGAACTTTATTAATTACTAACAAAATAAATCTTATCCTAAGAAAACAAAATGAAATTAAACAAAACAGACCCCCTCAGAAACCCCATGAGAAATATATCCAAGAGTCTCAAAGTCTAGGTGGAGTTCACCCAACTCTCAGCTACAGTCTTTCTTCAAGTCCAAAGGCTTGAGTGGAGAGTAGCTGTCCTCTTCTTTGGCTGCAGGAATCTTCATTAGAATTCCATGCAGGCTTTTCTTTCTCCTCTGGAACCAGCATCATTCAGTCAGCTCACCGGTTAGCCAGCACTCAGTCCCATATATACGTGCACAACCTCTGCTGCAGAAGACTCCATTGGAGGGAGAAAACATCTTGCTGTTCATTTCTGGCTCAGCTTCTTTCATGAGCACTGAGCACATGGGCTCTTCTCACTGCAGCTCCTGCCTGCTGCCTGCACAGTCTTCTGCTCTCATGTGGTCTGGACCACACCAGCAGGGACCCCTGTGGAGCATGCACAAATGCTACCACTCCATGCTTCCAGAAATTCCTGGTTCTGGGCAGCTAATCTGCCCAGCAACAGTAATCCACCCTGAATAGGTCTCTTAAAGAGAGAGCCTGTTTTAGGCATATGGGTTACATTGATACCCATGGATGGATGCAGCGGGATCGAATGAGGGTCCACTGTAGACCCGCTCAATCGATCCCAAAAGTGCTCTCCCTTCAATGTAGTAACTCCACCCCTCCAGTGCTGTGTCGAAGGGAGAGCATTTCCTGTCGACGCAGCCGAGTGAAGACCCCGCAGTAAGGGGGAGTAAATCAGTCGATGGGAGATGCATATTCTACGGTATGGAAGCTGTTTGAATCTCCTTCCCAATTTATAGTCTCAAAGTCTTACAGCAGTTGAATGGATGAGGAAATTGATGATGTTGTCAGAAGGTGGGGAGATCAAAACCTTCTCTTGGCATTTTTTTTTAATGTAACAGCCTCCATTCTAGTGAATCAAATTGACAGGAAATTCCTTGTATCCAAACGTTGCCTAAGTCAGGAGAGCCTGTTCTGACTAAAGACATTGTGATCATGTTATCTCCTTTAATACTCAAGAGCATCCCAGATGGGTAAACACACTGCTTGTGTGCCCGCTGACATACACTGACAATTTGCTTTTGTGTTATAGCTTTTCCCTCACCCTGGAGCTGCCTTGTCTATTAGATTGTAATCTCTCTGTTTGTGCAGCGCCTACCACAATAGGGCTCCATTCTTGGTTGGCCCTCAGGCACTATCGAGATAAACAGGATTAATAAACATTCAGCTTCTGCCAAGAACGCACGTGGCTTTCCAGCAGTGAAAGAAAGCTATTTGATTTCAGATGAGTTTATGCAAGACCTACTGTCATGATGTTGGTTTTTAAATGCTCCCAAATTAGGCTTTGATGTTCAAACTAAATAGTTTCATGACAGCTCTAGAATAGTTCTGTTTTTTCTAGACGAAGAGTAGCAGCAGACTTTTCATCAAGACTGTGTTACTGGAGCAGAAGTTCATTCTGTAAGAAGAAATTGCACATATTTCCAGATTTTTACAATGTCATCATTGTGCTGCCTGTGTTTTGTGCATTGGTCTTGACAGACTACATCTGTTGCTGTTTCAGGTGATACCAGTAGAATACTTACATCACAGTTAAGTGCGATTCCCCTTAACTTTGTGGTCCACCTAGGGCACCCATTTGTAGCTTCCAGCTCCCTGGCCAACACCTCTTTTGGGCAGAGATCCATGTCTCCCTTCCTCCTGACCAGGATTTTTCAGGCTGCACAGTTCTCTGCCTACTCCGAGTTCCCCAGCAAGTCAGACTGCCTAAACAAGCCTGCCTCTGCACTTTGCTTTCTCCTCAGAAGCTGTGACCGGTTGTAGTTGCCTACCAGTATAAGTCACTGGTCTGTGCCATACAGTCTTTCTAAGCAAGGTTGTTATTCCTTAAGTTAAATGATTGCAAAGAAAACATATTACAAATAATAAAAGAATTCATCACACATTCAAATGTCTTATCAGCAGTCACCCCCAAAATCCAGCAAGGACTTTGGTTGAAGATCAGTTTTTCAAACCCCAAGGGTTTTTCTTTGGTTACAAATTCATACCGGTTTTTACTCAGAACAAACAACCCTGGGAATAAGTCTTTACACAGCTTGGCCTTTTATCTTCACATTTTGGAAATAGGTATCAACAAACAATAGTTCTCTTCTCAGGATATAGCTTCAAAACGTTGGGTCCAGAGATGGGAATTTGCATTCATCTCTCCATAAGCGTTTCCTCAGAAACGCACTTTACTTGGTTTGTCCCAAAAGTTCCTTCTTGTCTGGCACATTGTTTTAAATAGTACTTTTGAAGTTCATAACACTTCCCAAGGTTTATGTTGGCCAAATCTCCCCCAAGAGAAGTTGTATACAATCATACATAAACTTTCATATGTAAACAATTTACAGTCATACATAAACATTTAATCCAATGGACCCCAAAGACACTTTTAAACTTAATTCAGTAAGGTTTTTCAAGGTTATTGCAAGGAATTGCCCTATCTTTCACAATTTCCTCCATTTAAGGCAAGTGTTGTTATTTTAAAAGTGTATTTTTCTGTTTATTGTAAAAGTTCATCTCCAGCTTGATGTATTAATTTTACAGGATCTAAAGCCTGGGAATTTAGCAGTAAATGAAGACTGTGAATTGAAGGTAGGAAACAATTGTTGACATATGCAGTTGCATTTGTTACAGATAAACTGCAAAAGAGAACTTTTGGTGAAACCAAGTCAGACATACATCTCCTATTGACTTGAGCTGGGCCAGGATTTTACTCTATGACTTTTGAAGAAAAATGGGGAATTACCAAGAAATGAAGGCGAGGGAGGATCAAATGTGGTCCCAGGAAGTTAGGAGGAGGAAGAATCAAATGTGGTATTAGTCTTCCAAAAAAAGGATGAAAGAAGAGTGATTTTTGACAATTATTGTCCAGTAAGTCTGATTTAATCCCCACTAAAATAATGGAACATGTATTATGGGGGAAAAAACCTGAACACCAAAAGTCTAATCTCATCAGATGAGCAGAACTCACAAATACAGAACTCTGGGTGATTGCAAGCAAAAAGATTATGAAACCAAGCAAGTAGCATTTTTTCTATAGGAGAAGCTTTGCCTGATATACTCAATAGCTGCTTTTTTCTTTCCTTTTCTTTTTTTAATAGAATTTGGAGGATATTATATATCTGGATTTTAGTGAATCATTCAGTAGTGTCATGAAATTCTACTTTTTAAATTGTCATATTGGCTTGAAAATGACCAATGCCAGGTTATTTGAAACTGGCCAAAAATTGCTTTAAAAAAAATTCATGACAAATGACCGGCTATCAAATTAGGAGTTAATGTTAGTTGTGATTTTATTTAGTTAGCATCTTTCAAGAAGCTTAAGAGGCTAAGGAAATTCATCTCTGATACTAAGTATCGGTAATGTGTTCACATAACTGTTGGATGTGCAGAAGCTAATTAGATGAGGAAGCCTGTGCCACAGGTTTCAATGACAGCACAACCAAAAGCAATTGCTGAGATCATGGCGAGGAATTCCTTAAAGGGTAAAAGGAGGTGGCGGCGGCAAAGCCAATTTAGAGTCGGTATAAGAAGAAGGCTGTTTATACACAGGCCTGTGGTTTGCGGAGTGGATTGCAGTAAGAGTGACTGCCTACAAAATTTTATAAGTAATATAATTAGTCTAGGTATGTATGCAGTGTTGTAGCCATGTTGGTCCCAGGATATTACAGAGATGAGGAGAATGCGGTAATATCTTTCATTGGACCAAATTCTGCTGATGAGAAAGATAAGCTTTTGAGTATACACAGAGCTTTTCTTCAGATTTAGGTATGTATAATACATAAAATGGGATGAATATTTGCTTATTTACTCATGCAGTCTCTCAGCTAAAAACTGACTTTTTCCAAAGGAGTTAACGTCCATGTTGCCAAAAAGACACCTAGTTGTAACGATATTGTTGTGAAACCGTCTCATGCTGAATAGCATTTTACACTGCAGTTAGTCCCATCCACTTGAGTGAGAGTGTTTGTAGAAGACAGTGCTACTCAGCATGAGCAAGGATTTCAGAATGGGGCCCTAAATCTACACACATCAGAAGTGAGGCTCTTGCTTCTTCTGAAACAGTACTGAAACTGGGGAGCCAATGTTAATGTTAAATGCATGCTGTGAAGTTTTCTAGCAGCTGAACTGATTTTAGTTGAATTCCAGAATAGCTTAGGGTCTTTAATTGGACAGTTGGTAATTTTTTCATTAATTAGGGACAAGTATTTAAGACCTTCTAAAATGTGTTACATGGAAAGAGGTTGAGTCTGCCCTAAGCAGATTCCTGCTGAGCTGTTGTACAAGTAGGCATTGCCATCTGCAATCCTCCCGTTAGTCTAGATCACTAAGGCTGCGTCTACACTGGTAAATTAAATCGACTTAAGCCTGCTTAAGTTGACTTAATTTACCCTGCGTCTACACTGCAGTTTCCTTAAGTTGACTTAAGCAGCTTGCTTA
>ML685809.1:620951-631031 GCA_007922175.1 Pelusios castaneus
CTTTTTAAACTCGACCTTATTTCCCTAGTGTAGACATAGCCTAAATTGAAATACTGAATCTGATTTTATCACTCTGCTTCTTCTCTCTCTTGGGAATCCATCAGTGTGTTAAAGAGCATAATATTTATAATCCAGAAATGATTTTGTATAATAGCCCTGACCCCACAATATCCATTTCTTTAATTGCAGTAAATAGTTTTTGAAAAAGTAAATAATAAATCTTTATTATATATTATTTATATTTGTTAGCTTATTATACTTCTGTTTATATCCCTTATATGAGATCAGTAAGTTCGCTTATGAGGTCAGTAGCTCCCAGCTGCCACTTCACCTTGAATGGTTCCCTAGAATATTTGCTAGCTACTTATGCTAAACTATCTCTATTTTTATTTAATATTTAGCTGTCATGCTTTTACTACTTTTTCCAAACTTGAAGAAGAGCTCTGTGTAGCTTGAAAGTTTCTCTCTCACCAATGGAAGTTGGTCCAATAAAAGATGACATCTCACCCACCTTGTATCTCTAATGAATTTAAATGTATTCTGTCCCCAAAATTTAGAAAGCCCTGTTTATTTTGTGGAATTTGATTTTATGTCAGCTATCTTACTGGAAGGACCGCCAAAGTTATAAACATCACCCTAATAAAAGACTAGTAAGTGTTTCAATAATTAAACTAAAAAAATTTCAAAAATCATGAGTCAGTCTCCAAAGGATCATGAGATTGGTTTATAAATCGTGAAAATTTTAAACAGTAATAAAGTTAGGGAGTTTTTGTTTCTCTCTTCGTTTTTGAGCCTTTAGGTTACACATGGGTTATGTATTCAATCTTTTCTCCCTGTCTTTCTAAAGAAAGAAAGAGAGAGAGCTGACATTCTCCCCTACTTGCATGACTACAGGACTTTAAGAAAACCATCTATCCGTATGAGAGTCACAATAAAATTGAAAGAGCTGGCAACATACCCAAATTTTACTTGCACCAAAGCACTGTAATTATAGTTGGTTGGGAATCCGACAAAATTTTCTATTGGAAAATGCTGACTTAGTGAAACCAAAAGTTTTCATATGTGAAAGGGTCAGGTTTTTTAGGTCCGAGATAGAATTTCTGCTCAAAACGAGAGAGACCAGACCCCTCCTAAAATAGCAATGAGGCTAGTGGTTAGGGCAAAGAAACTGGTAAAGATTTAGAGCAGGTCAAATGTAGATCTCCCACATCCCAGGTGAGTGCCCTATCCATAGTTGGGTGGGTGTGTTATTTTCAAAAAAACAAAAACTTTCAATTGTCTCCCCATGTGGAATGGAAAAGATTTTGAAACCTTGAAAATTTACACAGGATGGGAAACCATTTCTGCCAAGCTCTCATGTAATATAGACTCACTCCAATTCTCTGGAGCTAATAAAGCAGATTTAACCTAGATGGAGCCAACCCCTTAGTGTGCGTCTACACTTGTAAATTAAGTCGACTTAAGCTTGCTTAAGTCAACTTAATTTACCGTGCGTCTACACTACAGTTTCCCTAAGTCGACTTTATTTTCCTTAAGTCGACTTTATTTTCCTTAAGTCGACTTTATTTTCCTTAAGTCGACTTTATTAAACCACATTTTAATTCAACTTAAGCCTAAAGTCGACTTAGGCCAGTGTAGACCTGGAGTAGCCCTAAGTCAACTTAGGGCTACTCCAGGACTCCACCATTGCCCTCCTTGATGGGGGGGAAGGGGGGGGGGGGGGGGGGGGGTGGCTGGCCTGCCCCCTTACAGGGGCAGGGGGGGGGCCTGCCCCCCCTGCCCCTATGCCCTGCCAGGGTCCCTGTCTCCTTTTGCCCCATTGTACCCATGTACAATGGGGCAAAGGTTGAGCCCCTGGCACTGGGCAAGGGGTGCCCCTCCTCCCCCTGTGGACCTGCCCTAGGTCCCCCTAGCGCCTAGAACTCGACCTAGGCGTCCAGTGTGGACACTCTAGGTCGACTTTGTAAGTTCCCCCCAAAGTCGACTTTAAATTTAGGTGTAGACATGCTAAGTCAACTTAGTTAAGTCAACTTAGCTAAAGTCGACCTAAATTTACAAGTGTAGACATAGCCTTAGAGAGTCCCCTTTTTAAAGGGGTACTGTATTAAAATAAATTTAGATCACCATAATTAAAAACATTTCTTGACTTTCAAGTATTTAACATTTTAGCCCCTAATGTTACTGTCATTTCTGAAATTTCTTTATAAAAACAGGAAAAGAGATATGCAGGGTTGTAATTAACAGGCATCACTTGTCAAAAGATAGCAGTTACCCCTGAACAAGAGGCAAAAATCTGTAAAAGGTTTATGTAAGAAATGCAGGTGAAGGGCCTGATTCTTTTCTCATTTATACTAGAATATCTCCATTGACTTCAGTGGAGTTATAATGCCTATGTGCAGAATTGGTGAAATGTGGCTCCATCAGGCTATAATCTCATCACCACAATACCGGCAGGTTGAAAAACTAATGACCTGTGCCACCTTCCTTGAGAGCGAATCATTTTGCAGAATTTGCAAAGTGCTCGAATTCACTGTTCACTAACATAAAGAACTAATAAGCTCCACTGCTTTTACCAGCACAGTTTGATAGCCTCTTTCTTTGCAGTTAATGGGCCTAGGAGTTTAGCTGTTTGCGTAATTGTGCACCACATCCATCTTTAAATCCCCAGCTAAGACCTTAGTAAAACTAGCTAAAGCACATGCTTAGTCATGCGTTTTCAAGGTTATCAAATTAATTTTTCTTCCCCAAAGTTTTTTTAAAAATGCATACTGGATATTGGGCCTGTTTATGGGCTACTTTGACGTTCCAAAGAACAGTTATGTTTTGTTATGGTTATTAAGGTGGGAAGCTGGAGATTTGTTTGTTCTTGAAAAAAGAGAGAGAAAAATGTGTTTTCCACCCTCCTAATCTCACATTTAAAACACCTAAAGGGCTTTTGATCAAACTTGTCCAAAATAATCATTTTTCAGAATGGCAAATTCTAGCCCAAAAATAAACTATTTGGGTCATTTTGTGTTGAACCAAAACCAATTTTTTGAAAAGAAAAGAAAAATTCCAATGACTTGAAAAGCAAGGCTGAAGAAAATATTTCTCGTCAAGCAAAATGTTTTGCTTACATGTTGCCCATTTTATTAAAAAAAAACAAATTAAAGAAAATACTGAAACACATGGATATTTCAAAATGAAGAATTGAAACATTTCACTTAAAAATGTCCAAACAAAATTTAGGGGGTGGTTAGTGGCAGGCAGAGGTTAGTATTTTTTTCTTACCAGAACAATTAACAAACCCAACATGAATTTGTGAAATATTTCTGTGTTGCTGAATCTACATTTTTTTTGCCTTCCCCTCCCTGCATTAACATGAAAACAATCTTGTCCAGCCTTATGCATAACAAATGTATTATTATTGTGACTCCTTAAAAGGCCTTTCAGAAGAGTCATCTGGAAAGGAGGGATGGTAAAAGCAATAGCCGAAACTTAGATTCAATTCTGTGCCCTGATTTACTTCCGACTTCCTTTATGACCTTGAGCGAGTCTCTCTGCCTCAGTTCCCCATCTGTAAAATGGAAATAATAGCACTTCTCTACCTCCTAGGAGCGCTATTTGAATGAAAACATTCAAGACTGCTGCTCCAGGAATGGAGGCCATATAATTACTTCAAGTGGATAGCTTCTTTATAACTAAAGGTTTGATAGTGATTTCTTGGGCAGGGAGTTTTGTTAGTAGAGTGAAATATTTGACCAGTATTTTAATAAAATTATTTAAAGAATTTACTTTTTTCTTTGGCATAGTTACACCTACATTTTTGTTAGATATATCACAGATGGGAGAGAAGCATTCTGAAACAAGTGTCATGTTATTTCTGTCCTAATTTTAAATTGCAGTAAGAAAACATCTGTGTGAAATGTTCACTTTTTTCCCATTTCCAGTTGGAATGTTTCTGTGAAGTAGAATTAGCTTGTTTGAACTGTTCATTCATTTTGTTCTTCCAATTTAGATTCTGGATTTTGGGCTGGCAAGGCATACAGACAGTGAAATGACTGGCTATGTGGTGACCAGATGGTACAGAGCCCCAGAGGTCATACTTAATTGGATGCATTATACTCAAACAGGTACTGTGGATGTGTCTGAGTGCTGTGTGCAACATCCTCTTTTTGAGCAGTCTTAGCAGTTCCAAGGTATGCACTGAATTAACTAATATGTGACCATATCTTTGTTCCTTAAAGGGGAATGAAAAATTGGTGGTGAGAATATGTGAAAATGTAAAACAGTAACTTAATTAAGAGCAAGTGCCCCGTGCTTGAAAATTTTGAGTAATACTTTATTGTCAGTCTTCAGCAATGAAGCTTCAGTGTAGACAGAAAAAGGCAGTCTAGATTTGGACATAGGTGGCACCCAGCTCTACCCTTGCTAAACAGGCTATACCTCTCTGTAATCCTTCCTCAGGATGCTACAGATTAAATCCTAACTCCAACTGGAAGGAGCAAAGCATTTAGCAGAGAGGATACCAAGGAAGCATGAAGGTCGCTGTGGTCCCTTTCTGAATGACTGGAAAAATTACTTTGTATATGCATCATCTTGACACTGAGAAGCTGACCTCTCCCTATGTCCTGGTCAGGAACATCAGTTGTCGTATAGCAACTTGCTTTAAAAGTATGATAAACTGAAACTGTAATGTAGCTACACATTTGTGAGGGAATTAAAAACTAGAATTCAGTAATTTAATGTTACTGTTTTGTTTTTTTTAATATCAGTTGACATCTGGTCAGTGGGCTGTATTATGGCAGAAATGATAACGGGGAGGCCTCTGTTCAAAGGAAATGATCGTATCCTTTCATGATGTATTCCTGGCAGTAAGATAAGAAAAGTATGTCAATATTTGTGTCTCGCAATAAGTTGGTTTAAAAAATAATGGACACAGATTATTTAAAACAATGGTCAATTGACTTGCCCCCCCAGTTTTATCTCCCTTTAAATCTTGGGCTAATTACTGAATGTTTGTACCTTAGTTTAACTATCTATAAATTGAGTCGACTATTACTGAATTATTTCACTAGAAAGATAAGAGCATTGAACCATTAACGTTTATAAAGCACTCTCAGTTGAAATAGCAAAATCTTCAATAGCAGGCAGCCCAATTTAGGAATGGGCATATGCAAACCTGGTGTTGTCTGAACACCGAATTCCACATGTGGACACACACAGCCCAATTTTAGATGTGCGCCTTGGGTTGGGAGCCACATTTCTCAAGATTTTATCCAGAATTGTTACAATCGGTTGAGGACGGTTCTCCATGTTTAAAATAGAATTGTATCATTCGTTGCTGAGAAGTAAATACTTACATCAACTTAAAAAAAATTAAAAACCCCACTTCATTCTAAACATTTTTTAACTACTATTATTACACATAACTCCTAAGATTGCTATTGCTAACAAGGCATTAGAAGGGGAAATGGTCTAAATTTTTTCTGTTGGTTTTGTTTATTTGAGAGCGTTTCATTTTCCCCTTGGATATGTAGTCATTAAGGCCATGCTCCTGCAAGTACACACGTGCTTAAAGTTAAGCATAAGCTTTTGGGTCCTTAGTAAAACAGTATTTAGCTTTGTTGAAAATTGTTTGGCAATTGACAGATCATTCAGCCAGGCAATATTTACAAGCTTACCGGTCAAACAGAAAGGGAGAGCTTTGATGGAACATGATGGTGGTCAGTACAATAATGAGCTCTGTGTAATACCCAAGTTATGCACACATTTCATAGGTCCCATTGTTGAACTAACCACACCTAGTCAATCATATGGCATGACCAGAGCAAGGGTGCATCCACATCATTTTGTTGTTGTTATAGAGTCAGAAGATCGTGTTTGTAATTACACGATGGTACTCAGCATATGTCCTCAGCAGAAGTGGATCATTGCTGTTTGTCTTGTAGATGCATGTTTTGCGAAGTACATGACCACCCCAAGCATTAAAGTTGTCTAAACTAAAACAATCAACCTGTCTTCTGGAAGCCAATCAGATCAAATCCTTTAGTTTGGAATAAAAGCCTCCTAACTCTCATCAGAGTTAGTTGTCACTGCGTAAGTATTGTTCAACGAACAGTGAGTACTGTTCTACCTCTTTGAACAATCAGAGCTTCATCAGTCTCTCATATATACCAATGCACATGCTTTCCAAATGACAGGCACAATTCTTTCTGACTGCAAAGCTGATTCTGATACTGCAAAGCAGTATGTGGCTTATTTTGTGGGTATCCCTTCCAGAAGAAAATATACCTACCACTCTTCTCAATCAGCTGAACCTCATCAGCAAGTTGCATCTTGCTCAGTGCTGCAAAGTTAATACACATCTTCCAAAACAAACAAGGAATCCTGTGGCATTTTTAAAGACTAATGAATTTATTTATCACGTGAGCTTTTGTGGGAGAAAACCCCACTTAGTCAGACGCTCCAAAGATTTTCTCCCACGAAAGCTCATGCAATAAATAAATTTGTTAGTCTTTAAAAGTTCCACAGGACTTCTTGTTTGTTTTGCTGAACCAGACTGACATGTCTGTACCTTTGGAACTTGTCAACATATTTTCCAGTCTCTTGAGCCCCCAAAGTAGTCTGCCTGACAGTTTTGTTTGGACAGTCAAAGACTGTGTGGACATTCCAGCACAAAACATTGAGACAAAATTTTTTTGAGGCTTGTTTGAATTATGACCACATGTCGGGCTACTCTCCAGCTGCAGCAAACTGGTAAGGGCTTTTGGAGAAGAGCATCTTTTTATTAGATTTTTTATTATTTTAAGAGCATCTTTATTAGAACATCTTTTCAAACCTCTTCCTTGGATTGATGCTGGCTGTGCTGTCCTTGAATAGAGCAGACAAGACAATCAAGATGTTGTTGTACTACAGTGTCAGCCCAGGTCAACGCAGAGTGTACAGGTTCATGACTGACTTCCAGCAATGTCCATCACCTATCACTTTCCCCATTTCCCATAGCTCTGGGACTTGTTAGGTTGTTGAAGACTATATGAGAATTTCTTTAAAGTGGATGAGTAGTTGTGCACCAACTTGCACACTCTCTTAGCCGACAAGAGTGGTAAGATCAAGCAAGAATTTGAGGGGGAATATATTCCAAAAATAAATCTGCAGCCAGCAAAGTTTATTTTCAGAGTATATGCCTCTCAGAAATCCAACTCCTCCTCATGGTGGAAATGGGGTGAATAGGGGATTGCCCTGTAGAGTGAAATATGTTGGTAAGCTCTGCTTTCTGGATCACTGTGGTAGCCCTCAGCGTTTTACTCTAAAACACCTTGGCTAATGGTGATTTGGCTGGGTGGACCAGGCTTATTTGCCTGGATAATTGGGCAACTGCTCTTGGAGAGGGAAGCTACCTGTGCCCCATAGGGTGGCTAAACCTCAGCTGCAATTACACAACCCGTTAGAAACTTCACAAGTATAAAGTACCCAAGGGGGTGGACTTTATCTGGCCCATGAAGTCCGAGATACTTGACTTTAGATGTTTTCAGTGTCCTCTACTTTTGCAGAAAAAACATAGCACCTTGAACTGAGCAAGTGTAAAGTTTCTCATTTCCCCTTTATGTTACGTAACACTTTGTGCCCCGCTAGCAAGGGAGCTGCGTAATTTTTATAGGGCTGTACAAAGATTTGATTCCTGACTTCTGGTATTCAGATCTGGACCAGCTCACAGAAATAATGAAGATAACAGGTACACCAACTCAAGATTTTGTTCAGAAACTACAGAGTCAAGATGTGAGTATACTGCTTGGTATTCTGCTAATATCCAGCTTGCTTTAGTGTCAAATGCAAGATAACTTAATGAAAAGTTGTTCTCTGAACCTGATCCTAAAAATATTTAAGAAGTTTTTGGAAATGTTCTTGGTTTCATTTATTTAGTCAAACACAATTATCAAATAGGTTTAAATCAAGTACATTGCAATAAAATAATGGTCTACCTTTTCAAAGTGTCCATTAATTCTGAATACCCAACCTAAGACCCCGGATCCTGACTATTTTTTTAGAGGTCTTGTGCACCTACAATTTCAGCTGAGGTTAGTAGGAGCTTCAGGTGCTCCACATGTCTGAAAATCAAGATTGCCCAATTAGTGGTCACTTAAATATGTAGGCCGAAGTACTTCAAGTTTCTTACATATGTGACACTTGGATGAATGGCTGGCTGGTGGCTACTACTTTTATTGGGAGCACACTGGTAATACATGTGAGGTATCTAGAAGACTGACATTTGTTCTTGTTATTTTTAACTTTTCCTTCCCTGTTCCCCTGCGCACACTTCTCTAGAGATTAGAGCCAATTAAATGCAACTTAATACCAAGCATTGACCGTTAATTATTAAAACACTTGTAAATTTTAAATACTTGGGTGTTTAAAAAAAAAATCAGCTTTTCAACAGACTTGTAATAACCCATGTTGGGAAAAAATAATTCTCTCTTGAATGATGTATATACATTTTCCAAACTAAATAATATACAGTCTGTAATAAGTAGTTCTAAGGATCTTTGGCTATGTCTACACTGGCAAGTTAGTTCGAATTAAGGAGGTTTAATTCAAACTAACTTAAGCTATGGCTACACTAGGCTTTAATTAGTTCGAATTAAGGGCTTCCTTAATTTGAACTAATAACTTTGAATAGGCTATTCGAAGTAAGGGTTAATTTGAACTAGTTAGTTCGAATTAACTAATATGGCCATGTTAGTTCGAACTAATTTCTTAGTTTGAACTAACCGGCCCATTGAAATCAATGGAGATTGCTAATTCGAACTAAGCAGGTGCCATGAATGGCACCTGCTTAGTTCGAACTAATTTTTTCTAGTTCGAATTAAATTAATTCAAACTAACTAAAATTAGTTCGAATTAGTTAGTTCAAACTAACTAATTAGAACTAATTTTAGTAAGTGTAGACATAGCCTTAGAGAGGGAAGCTGCCTGTACCCCAGTAGTTCCTAACTTTTTTTGGCTCAAGGATTACAGATACCATTTTTACAACCCTGAAGGGCTACCAGTCTCCACCAGCAGCACCTCTCCAATCCGCCACTGCAGCCAGACATAAGAAGTTCAACGAGGAGGCTGCCACCCTCCCTCGTCACTGATCCCCCATCCCCCTGGCTGTAGCAGGGAAACCGCACACATCCTGTGCACTGTGCGCTCCACCTGGGTCCCTAGGCAGTGGCTCCCTTCTGCAGCCAGTGGGATGGGAGATCAGTGGTCTCCTTCTGGCTCCAACAGGGACCCCACTCACTTAGTGACACAGGCAGAGCATTTTGCTTTCTATTGCAGTGAGGGGGAGGGGAGTGCTGATTTCCCATCCCCTTGGCTACAGCAAGGAGCCTGCACCAATCTTTTAGCCCCATGGCAATGTGCTCCACCTGGGTCCTAATGGAGGGGCTCCCTTCTGCGGCCAGCGGAAGGGGAGCAGCAGGCCACTACTGCTGTACCCCATAGGATCAACATTAGGTATAGTTTCTTTCCTTTTAATTCATACTTACAAAGTGTCAGTCAGCAGATAAAGACAACAAAGCCCCAGAACTATCTTCAAGTAGAACCCCATTAATGCTGTTCATACGTATAGGGCACTCTTAGAAAAATCACCTAGCCAGCACACTGCTCAATCTTATCCCTTAAAGAGGAACAAATGTTCTAATCAATCTTCTTGTTTCTTTTAAGGCAAAAAATTATATCAAAAGCCTCCCAAAAGTGCAGAAAAAAGACTTTGCAGCCATCTTGAAGTATGCAAATCCTTTAGGTAAGAAGATGTATATGAGTGCATACCACTTGTGGGGGGGTGTTACAGCAGGGGCAGCAGCTGCTGCTATAATTAAGGTTGCATTATGGTAATTAAGGTTGGATCCTACCCCCTTGTTTTCCATAGTCATAACTTTCATCTTACGGACTGAAATTTTCCAAGACTGGTGTTTGCCTGGAGGTGATTTTTTTCTTAGAAAAGATGAGCAAAAAGGGATTATACTATTGGATCTGATCCAGCCCATGTTTCTTCGTTTGTACCAAGACATCAAATACAGCTAATTTAATGTTCCTATTTTCTTAAGCCTATCCAGA
>ML685809.1:631041-648290 GCA_007922175.1 Pelusios castaneus
TTAATGTTCCTATTTTCTTAAGCCTATCCAGATTAACTGTACAAGACAAACAGATGGGATTGAAAACTGAAATTTGTCATGCAAGTGGTTCTCAGTGACAAGCGTCTAAGGGTTCTACAGAAAATTGGCCGGTGCTGTGAAAGTGACAAGAAAAGCTGGTTGGCTCCCTGCTGCGAGCCCTGCACCTGGCTCACAGCTTGGCCTGGCACCCCAGGGCAGGTGGAGGCTCCAACTAAAGCCTGGCTGCTCCCCCCCCAGGCTCCTGGTTCTCCCACACGCAGCCAAGCTGCTGCCACAGCACCCCACTTCAAGCCGGGCATTTTCCTGGGCTCCCTGCTCTACTCAGGGAGCCCGCTCGGCTGCCAAGCTCCCAGTGGGAAGCATGGAGCTGAGAGCTGGGTCCCTAAGCCCCCCACACTTGCCTCTCTTCTGGTGGTAGGAGCACTCCTGTGGAGGATGCACACCACCAGTAGAAGGAGGGCAGTGTAAACATGAAAAAGTACAAGTACAGTGGTCACTGTTCATCGACCTAACAGAGGTTGACTTAAGTTTGTAGCGTAGATATGTCCCGAGTAAGCAGAGTACGTTTTGAATTTTTCACTAAGTTCATATAGGGCCTGATCCAAACCCCACCGAAGACCATGTAAAGATTTCCCTAGATTTCACTGTGTTTGCATAGCCGAGAACGTCAGTGCTACAGATAAAACAACGAGAGTCCTGTGGAACCTTAAAGACTAACAAATTTCTTCGGGCATTAGCTTTCGTGGGCTCCAACCCCATTAGCTTTCGTGGGCTCCAACCCATTTCTTCAGATTCATCATTCGTCAGGGCTACAAGTGTACACATGGCTGTGTGACTGCACAAGTGGGTTGAAAGTGTACCAAATTTGTGGATTGGCTCACATGTAATGTGATGCACTTAAACCTTCTGCCCCCTATGCGTTAATTCAAATCATAATGAAGTGTTTTTGTATTGAATATCACAATGATAGGATGACCTGACAGCGGCCAAATACTTTGTATCTTTATTTTCTCCTGAAAAAGCAGATGTCTGTGACGTGAAGTAACACATCTTTGTACTCATCTGTAGTCTAAAAACCAATGACACAACAGCTTTATAATCCATGTTGGATTCCATGGCAATATTTGAATGTCCTGTTTGACTTGTGTTGAACAGCTGTAAACCTTTTGGAGAAGATGTTGGTGTTAGATGCGGAGAAGAGAATAACAGCAGGAGAGGCTTTAGCACATCCTTATTTTGAACCAATCCACGATCTTGAAGAGGAAACTGAGGCAGAGAAATATGACGACACATTTGACAATATGGATTTGCCACTGGATGAGTGGAAGCGTAAGTCCATTATGGTGGGATTAAAAGGGATTAAGCAGAAGGGTTATCTGAAAAGTAAAAATACTGTCATGTTCCTCTTTACAAATGACTTTTTCTGGTCTTGGCATGAAATAGGCACTAATGGGGTTTAAATTTATAAAACAAGTCAGTGATCTCATCTGTCCTGCTCTCCTTTGTAGCCCCTGTACTAGTTCCATCTGTCTCCAGAGCCCCTGCCCCTCTGCTGTTTTATCTGTTCTCCTTCCATCCCTCACCTTCCCCATTCACCCCCAAATTTCCTCTTCCTGAGTTCATTCATTTCACCCTTCTTGGTCCCTTCAAGGTTAGCTAAGGTTCTAACAAGGCTTCCCTGACCCATGGGGGAAAATGCCTTTAGGTTGCAAGAGATTTTCTTTATCCTGCAGCTATTTATACTATGAATGGAAATAAAAAATTACTTTTTGGAACAGTCTTGCTTAGCGGTGTGGTTAAGCAAAGCTGGCTGGTAGGTCTGGAGTGGCCTGTGATTTTTATGGAACATTCTGGGTTTTTAATCAAACATTCCCACTGTCCAGTGGTGTTTTGAAAGTAGAAAATAATTAGATTTAAACTACTGTCTGTAGAACACCACTACAATGTTTTATTGCTATGTAAAGAGTAAACTTGAATGATCATTTCCTCTGTTCTTAGGGAAGGAAGGAAGGAGTGGAAGTCAGTTATTGAGGATTTGGGTTCACTTTTCATTCTGGATTTTCTTTCTTTCATTTCTCTGATTCATACATCACAGGGTGAGAGTGGAGTCTTATAAATCTGCTTTTCCTAAAGCAAACCTCAACAAAGCTATCAACACCCTCCTATCCGCAGGTGCCTTCCAAAGGTTAGCCACAAACCACAGTTATTAGCTTGTTCAAGGAACATAAGAATAGTATTCAGGGTGTTCTTGGCTTCAGTGACTGAGTGCAGAGTATAGTTATTACATCAGCATAACAAATGTTGAAAAGGGAATGAGGGAAGAGGAGAACTCTTTCCCTAAACCTAGCGAGCTTGGAGTGGACGCATTTTCATGAAGCAGTGACGAGACTGCATGATTAATGCATTTATTTTTGTGTGCCTGTGTACACCAGAGAGATTGTTTTGATTATTGATTACTTGTCCACTTATTATTTTTATTATTATTATTATTATTATTTTATTATTATTTTAACATACATTTTTTTTCTACCTACTCTTTCCCCTCTGCTGCTGGGTCTGCTAGCTGTCCTCTGTCTGCTCTTCCATCTCTAATTACTTTGTTTGGTGTCACTCAGACTAAAAAAATTCCCTTACATTTCCTAAAATGACATGGGTCACTCTTTTTAGGACCTACAGAATCCCTGAGGCTGCTGAACTTTAAATAATTATAAATGTTGTAAATGTTATTTCAACGTTCAATAAAAAAACAAACTAAAAGAGAAGTTTCTAGCTATGCAGACTAGGAGCAGTTTCTGAGATTGATGCTTTTCTTTCATTTCCTCAGACCCTTTCTAGTGCTGGCCAGTATGGGAAATCCTAAAGTGCCATCATAGATGCTGTTCTTGCAGTATTTCTCAGCTGACTGGAATCAGGAAGTTGTAATAATTAGATTTACAGACTGTGATGAATTAACGATAAATTACAAGCAAAGGAAGCAACAGCTGTCCCTCCACAGAGGGAGTGAATACTTAGTACGCTAACATCTCATAGTAAAACAGGACAGAAATGCCAGTGGCTCCTGTAGATACCAGGCTCTGGTTCTGGACGTCTAAAGCAGCCTTCACCCAGATGTCTGGCCCTCAGAAAAGTGGGCATTCGGCTCCCTTTTCCTGAGCAACTTCCTGCCCGCCAGTCTTTTCTTGGCTTACCCTTTGTTGGGAGCCTTTTGAAGCATGTTTGCCTGGTAGCTCGTGCTTTAACTGTAAGAATGACAACTCGCTGCAGCCCTCAGGTCCTCACGCTGCTGATTACTCCCAGAGGCTGAGACTGTCTCTTTCTGATGAGATTTGGGGGTTCAGTTTTGGGTCTGAGTCTCAAACTTGGACATTTAATTTCGGTGTCCATAGTTAGGCCTCGAAGTGAGAAGGCCTGAGTTTGAGTTGCTGTGCACAGCAGCAGTTACTGAAGAGAATGTCTGCTGTGGGTTTCTACACTGGCAATCAGGTCACTTATGTAGGTGCTTCCTTTTAGGCGCCCACTTTTGAAAATTTGGGCCCTAGCTCTTTATATGTTTTCTCTCCCTCATCCCTGAGGAAGCATATCATCCCTGAATACACGGCATTCCAGCCATTTTGGGGTTGGCGTCTCACCCCTTTCTGTGAGGCTCCTTTTATGACCATTCCAACCACGCTCTCTCTCTCTTACTGTTTTTCAGGCATTACCTATAAAGAGGTAATAAACTTCAAGCCACCTCCACTGCCTGAATCAAAGGAAACAGCAGTGTAACCGTATGAACCATCTCTTCAAAACTAAAAAGAAGCAGGAAGGGTGTAAATGCTTGTGATAATTCAATTGTACAAACCTTTTATAAATATAAATCAACTGGATGTAATCTGTTATAGCTGTACTGTAAGGAATAGTGGTGTTTTTACTCTAACCAGGAAGCTAGTGCCTTTGGAAGTAGCATTCAGGACTGTCTGGAAACTTACCTTTACCCAAAATTTCTCATCTTCTTGTTCAAATTTATGGTTTCATTTCATCAAATATGCCTCAAAATAGCAGGGTTTTCATGAGTGTGCTTTTAGACCAGATATTACTAGTTTGTTCAGTCACGTGGTAATAGAATAATACTTTAGCAACTTAAGCAAGCTGAGGCTAAATGGACAAGTGTTCCCCTCTTCTTTCATGAATGGAGAGGAGTGTAAGCCCCTGGAACCAACCCAGAGGGCACGAAAGGGAGTTTCCCAGCTTCCCACTTGGCTCTTTCCTTCCTGCAAAAGCCATTTGGTGGATGATCTACAGATTGCAAGGGAATGAAACTGTTGCTGGATAGGCTCAACCCCACAAACTTATTCTGCACAAAAGGCAGCAATGTCAGTCAGGAACAACCATTGCTCAAAGAGATTTAGCAGGCAACTGGAAAGAGTTGCACTTGGTCCCGATTTTCAGTAAATTTTCTAGGGATCCACAGCTTTTGATCGGTGAAATCTACCACTTCTCCAGGGCAGCTGGGGATGATCCATGTAGGGGGATGGGACACCTTAAATTAGATGTTTTCTGAGCATCAGTGCTATTTAGCATGCACCAGATAAATCCTTTTTTAAACAGTACAGCGTTTTCTTCCTCTTCTGAATGACTTGCTCTCACTTCGAATAGTGGAGTAGGGATCCTGAGTTCCAGGGAGAAATCATGAGGATTTAGAGCATTCAATAAGCTCTATAACGCCTTCCTGGTTTTGATGCAGTCATTGACAATGTACGTCGTGGTTAGGAGAGTTGGCATGCTGCAATGAGTTAGAAATCAAGCTAAATGCAAAGCATCACTGTGACGGGATGCACATCTGTGCAGCCCTTGGGCGTGACCTGTATAATCTTTCTGTTCAGTTTTGCAGCGTAATTGTCATCAAATAACACAATTACACTGCAAAACTGAACAGAAAGATTATACAGGTCACGCCCAAGGGCTGCACAGATGTGCATCCTGTCACAATCACTTCATGACCTAAGGGATGGGGACAATAATACTACAGCACAGTAATTCTTTTGCCCTGCAGCAAGGTATTTTGGTCGTATTATACATTGGCAGTATTAGGTGTACAGAACTAATTATATTTAAATCTCATCTCATTCTTTTGTGCAAAATAACTCCTTGACAGAAGGTGCAGTACTCGAAGGAGCTGCGTATCTGATCAGTTGCTCTGGGATATTGATAGGAAGCTTCTATAGGTTCTTCAGCTGTGTTCATCTCTTGCCCTTTCCTAACTGCTTAGTTTATCAGAATCTCATAGAAGCGGGAAATGGAAATTGACAAATCTTTGTATATGTTTTTATGGTTAAAGCTCATCTCTTTGAAAATTGAATACTTGCATAAGGGTTACTCCAATTACAGTATGCTGCTTTGCGTCAGTGCCAAGTGGACCATCTGTGGAAAGAGATATTTGATCTTAGCAGCTAATAACTGGAAAGGAACCGAGAGATGTTTCCGTTCACTTATTTTTTTATTAAATAGACATTTTAAACTGGAAGGCTTCATCAACTCACTGTTTTATTTTATGTTATTAATTATTGTTTAATATAAAACTCTATAAATAGCAGTTTCTAGCAGGGAGGTATTTAAGATGAACACTCAGCAGCCAGAATAGGTACACAGAGAGAGGAAATGGCAGCTAAAGTCCTGCATTTAATAAGCTTTTAAAAAAAAAAAAAGTTATGGGGTGCATAAAAAGAGGCAATCAATGCATCCCGAAGGAAAACCTTTTAACACAATATAAGACACTGAGGAAGGCACATTCCATTGTGCCACCGTTACTATTTGCTCTCACCTTGAGCTTGGTCCTACATACTATTAAAGTAAACAGGTGCTTTGCCATTTACTTTAATGTGCACAGGCTCAGGTCCTTTAATATCTGAGACCAGTAAATGCAAACTATGAGCCTGATCCAGCAAGATGCTGAGAGCAAAATGCCTTCAGCTCTCATGGAAGATAATGGCAGTTAAGGATGCTCAATAATGCTAGTCGGGAGAAAAAGAAAGGACAAACACTTCAATGCATTTTTTCCCCAAAGCTTGTGTATTTTGATATTTTTAAAAATACATTTCAAAATTCTAAATTTCACCAAACCTTTAGAAATTTTAAAAATCTCTTCCTGCACTACAGTTGGTTAACTCAGAATTAACATTTTATGAAAATTTCAATTATTTTTTAGGTTTTTAAAATGTCATTGAAATTTGGAAAATGATGACCAGTACTAGTGCTCAGCCCTTAGTAGGATTATGCATTGGCCTGGAAATGGACATTTCCCCTCCAGCTACCATGATTTCTAAATGTAGAAGTGGACAGGCAAAATGAGAGTTAAGCAGAAGAATTTTTAGTTTTTCTAAAACATCAGTGGTGAGTATAGGACTGTCTTCTTTTTTAACCCCTTCTTGAAAAAAAGAGGTGTTGAAGAGAAGACCTTAATGAAAAAGACACAATTCTGAACATACCGGAGAAGATGCAATATTATGTGAGCTTGTGTCAAATGATAGGTTTCAGGTAGCTGTGTTAGTCTGTATAAAGCAAAAACGAGAGTCCTGTGGCACCTAAAAGCCTAACAAATTTCTTCAGCCATAAGATTTGACTGACGAAGTGGGTTGCAGCCCATGAAAGCTTATGTCTGAAGAAATTTGTTGGTCTCTAAGGTGCCATAGGACTCTCGTTTTTGTCAAATGACAAGGGATCATAGGGTTAACATAAGTAGGGAGTAATATCTCTGCATCATATATCCACAAAGATATGAAAAATTGCCAAGAGCAATAGGGATCATTAATATGAATGGCTTATTGAAAGAAATGTGAACGTGGAGGGAAGTATACTTTGATACAACTGTTTATTCAATGAGGAAGCAAAATTTTGTAGGTTTTTATTTGCTACTTCTGTTGGTGCTAAGCAGCTCAGGAATAAGAATCCAATTTCTGTTTGCCTTAAGGAGAAATGTAAATACTATCTGCATGTACTTATATATTGTGTATTGTGAAAAATAAACATTTCTTTTTAATATTAGTGGTCTCATTTTCCCATCCCTCTGCCCTACACACAAACCAGTTTGTACTGTGATGAAAGATGTGTTGGTAAAACATTTTTGCTGTCAAGAAATTGCATAAAACCCAATATTATATATGTGACCTATTTTAATATGAGATGGTGGCTTTGTTTATTTCAAAAAGAAATAAGCCCACAGGTTCTAATATTCCCCCACTCCACATCAACCAGACAACGACTGCGTGTAGTGTGGCCACCCTGTCATTTCATAGAGCATTCTCAATTTTTATGCAAACATCATGACTTCATTTTGGAGGGCAGGATTTCAAGACCTAGGCATAAAACTTTTCCCTACCCTGATTAAAGAACCAACAGCTTTCTGTTTACACTGACACTTAGCTAATCTGTTATGATATAGATATCTCAAACTACAGAAGAGTTTCCATGCTAGCCTTAGGAGCACTGAGCAGCAGTGTCTAGAACCTAGATGTCCTATGGGTTTGGAGAGGACAAAAATGAAGATGGTAACCTTAGACTTGTTTTTGAGGAAGATCCAGTGGGAGAGTGGGGATTGGGGGGAGCATTTTATTTATAGCTGAGGAGATGTTAGTGACCAGTCTGGAAACCTTCCTGAATATGTTCTCCTTGCAGATCCACCTTCCATTTCCTAATTCCCTATCCATCCACTCCTGCGTAGGAAGTAGCACTTGACTTACCATGGCTAGTGGCTCTGTCCAGGTTGTTGCATAGGCCACAAGCTCCCATGAACATTTTGAGAACCAAGCCTCCGGTTGCTGGTCGTTTAGGGAAAGAAGATCTCTTTTATGTGCCACACATACACACAAACAACTGCCCATGTTGTTGCTAGGTGATTCTCCTTGAGTTCAGAAGACTATTTGCAGTCCGTGTGATTGTTATGCCATTATCTAAAGCCTACATTGGCACCTAGCAACCACTTGCAGCTCTCAGACATGCTATGCAGCTGGTAGCAGCCTCCTTCAGGAAGAAGGCAATTGAGGCCAAAGAAATGAGTTTCAAAATGCAGTGTTACATAACCACAGTAGGACAAGTGCCCCCTCCCCCCGCCTTTAGTCTGCTGAACTTCCTTCTGTAGTTAGTTTCCTTGAGCATTCCAGGGTTTGCTACAGCAGTCAGTCATATTTCACTTAAAGGATGTAATTACTCTTTCAACCCGACCTGAGTACTGGACTAATTCCCTCGCACGTAAATTCTATGTTGCCATTTTTTTAAGAAGTTATTTGAAAAACTCATCACAAGTGAAGGGTAAGTGAAATAATATGCATGACATCAAATAAAACAAATTACTGTTCAGATCTTGATTTAGAATCTTCTCATTTTTGTTGTGGAAAATACTGTAAGCATAGCCTTGTTTTTCAGAGCAGGGAATGTTTTACTGTGTTCGAACAATGCCTCGTTTGGTGGGGTTCTGGTCTTTACTGGGACCTCTGATAACTACTGTAAAATAAAAAACAGTCAAAGGCAGTGGGGGCCTAATCCAGGGCCCACTGAAGTCAATGGAAAAACTCATCAATCTCAATAAACAATGAACAGGCCATACAAAATGTAATACTGCTGAGACCACAATTTTGGCCACCAGAGGGCTGCAGCAGCTAAGTTTCTGTTCCCTTTTTCAAAGGTTCACTTTCTCGGCAGAGGATGTGGCAGTTAGTTTTGTCCTGTGTGTGCTGTCATTTGGTGTGTGTCCAACCACATGAAGTGTTCAGGAAACTCCCCACTTCTCATGGAAATCATTGTCAATATTTTAAAGGCAGTGGTTCATTATTAGAAAAAAAAAGTATTGGAGACGTACTGGCAGAAATACTTGGGAACAAACCAAGGGTTTTGCTTTTTGAAGAACATTTGTAAGACCTTCTAGCCTATATTACAACATGAAACAATTTTAGTAATAAAGACACTAAATCTACCATTCAAGACTCCTGGACAATTAGGCATATCCAGTTTAAATAACCTGAAGAGGAGCTCTGTGCAGCTCGAAAGCTTGTCTTTCACCAACAGCAGTTGGTCCAATTAAAGATGATACCTCACCCATCTTGTCTCTAGAATAACCGCTGAACATTTGAACTCTAAATGAATGAACCCGAGGAGCATTCTTTCTAAGGAAGCATCTACAATGCTACCGCAAAATCTCGGATTAAGGTAGATAGAATAAGGGTGAAAGCTGGGTCCCAGTGATGTCAACAGGAATTTGGACCCTGAAGCCTTGTACACACGATCACTTTATCGCGCATTAACAATCATTACCACGCGATACCAACAACAGCGTACACACGTGCAATAGGGCTTTTGCGCGTTAACTGCCTTGTAGCGCAATACAAAAACCACCTCGACGAGGGTGGTAGCAGTTAACGCGGAACAGCTGTTGCGCCTTTCCACTCGTGTGTACGCTTATCGCACAATGATTGGCCTCCGGAACTCCCAGCATTCCAAAGTCATCCTCTCTGGTCTTCCCCCCACCCGCTCTGTGGTCGTGACGAAACAGTCCCTGCCCTGATCAGATTCCCGGGATTTTCGAATTTCTCATCTGTTTCACTTCCTGTTCTCTTCCTCGTGGAGTGGAGTGCAGCTCTGATCATCAGTTGCAATGGCGGCCCGTCGTGGAAGACACGCACCCCTTTGGAGCACAGCAGAGGTGCTGGACCTGATCAGCATCTGGGGACAGTCCGCTGTGCAGGCGCAGCTACGCGGCAGCAGGCGAAATTATGATACATTTGGCATAATTTCTCGGGCCATGTCAGAGAGAGGTTATGATAGAGACACTGTGCAGTGCAGATCAAAGGTGAAGGAGCTAAGAATAACCTATCACCGAGCGAAGGAGGCAAACCGCCGTTCGGGATCAGCGCCTGCTACATGCAGGTACTATAAAGAGATAGAAGCCATCCTCAGTGGGGACCCCACAACCACTGCAAAGAGTCCCGTGGACACATTGGCCCCCCCTCATCCAGTGAATGCCAGACCCGAGCAGGATGAGGACGTGATCGATGAGGAGGAGGAGGAGATGGAGGATGACCTGGAGGAAAGCGCAACCTGGAGGAAAGCGCAACCTGGAGGAAACTGCACCCCCGCTGAGACGTCCACCCAAGACATGAATTGCAGCGTGTCCTCTGGGGCGGCAGAGGGGGGTTCCGGTAAGTTTCTCTTTCATGCAGCTATGGCTCCTGCTAAAATATCATTGTCCGGGGTGGGGGTGCTTGCTGTCTCGGTCCCCACTGTGCACAGTCTTTACTCTGCATTCATTAGAAGTGCATCAACACAAGCAGTGATTGTCAAAAAATCATCTGTATTTAGGTCAGTAAAGGTTTCCTCGATGTACCTCCAGAGCCTACTACTCAGGTTAGATGGGAGAGCGTTTGTGTCTACGCTCCCAAAGATGGATACTCTGCCTTGCCAGCTGCAAAGCACAGCCCTGGGAACCATGGCAGCACACAGTGCAGCAGCATACGGTCCTGGCTTACAACCGGTGGCACGTAGGATATGTATTCTAGCTGGCAGGGGCACTCTGAGGAGAGAGATATCGGGTTCCATCTGTGTGCCCAGTGCAGAATGTTAGCCCCCAGTAAGCCGTCTATTAGAACGTACCTTGTCCGCTTCAGCGAAGCATAGGATGTTGACTGCCCTGTACCTTCCAGTGGAATGTGCTACTGGAAGGTTACATTGGTTATCTAGGCTCTGTATTAACAACAGTTTTATTATTTTATTTTTTTTTTAGATTCGACCTTCACAAGGCCGGTGTCTACCCCACCTGACCGCATGAGAAACATTCGGCAGCATGCTCGAAGAAACAGGGAGGATCTGTTTCAGGACCTGATGAAAACAGCACAGGAATCCACGAGGGAGAATCGAGCCTGGAGAGAGGAATCCCAACAGAGGAGGCAGAAACACAGGGATGAACTGATAAGCGTCATGAAGGAGCAAACAGAACTGCTCAAGAGCATGATTGCTTTGCAGACCCAGGCGATTAATGTACGGGCTCCACTCCAGACAGTTCAGCCGTGTCTGCGTCCCACACCCCGTAGTCCTTCAAAGAATTTCTTTGAAGGCCACCCGTCCCCCTGGTACACTGCAACATCCAGTCCCCCCCAGAGCTACTTTTTTGAGACCCGCAGCTACACCCACCAGTAACCCCCCCCCCCTTTAGGTTTTAATAAAAACAGTGACAAATAATTTGAAGAGTGCCTTTATTTGTACACATTGAAAATCTCATAAGGTGCACCTGATGCGTCCTGGAAGTTAATTAGGGGAGGGCATCATTGAAATGGTCCCTGAGTGCCTCCCTTATGCGAGCAGCTTCTCCTTGGGCCCCCCTAATACTCCTAGTGGCTGGCTGTTCGTATGCTTCCTCGAGGTGCTGTGCCTCCATAGCCCACCCCGGGGAAAACTTTTCTCCCCTACTTTCACAAATGTTATGAAGGACACAGCACGACGCAGTCACAGCAGGGATGTTGTCCTCCGCCAAGTCCAGCCTCCCATACAAACATCGTCAGCGCCCTTTTAAATGGCCGAAGGCACACTCCACAGTCATTCTGCAGCAGCTCAATCTGTAATTGAACCGCTCCTTGCTGCGATCTAGGTTCCTGGTGTACGGCTTCATGAGCCATGGCATCAGTGGGTATGCTGGGTCTCTGAGGATGACTATGGGCATCTCCACATCCCCCACAGTAATTTGTTGATCTGGGAAGAAGGTACCCCCTTGCAGCTTCTGGTACAGTCCAGTGTTTCTGAAAATGCGGGCATCATGCACCTTGCCCGACCACCCAGCATTGATGTCCGTAAAACGCCCCTTGGGATCCACGAGTGCTTGCAGCACCATGGAGAAGTAGCCCTTCCTGTTGATATACTCGGTCGCGAGATGGTCTGGAGCCAAAATAGGGATGTGTGTGCCGTCTATGGCTCCCCTGCAGTTAGGGAATCCCATGGCAGCAAAGTCGTCCACAATCTCACAAACATTGCCCAACGTTACCGTCCTCCGTAGCGGAATGTGATTGATGGCTCGGCAGACTTGTGAGAGGGCTAATCCGACGGTGGACCTCCCGACTCCAAACTGGTTTGCAACCGACCAGTAGCAGTCAGGAGTCGCCATCTTCCAGACAGCAATCGCAACACGCTTCTCCACGGTTAGGGCTGACCTCATGTTGGTGTCTTTACGTCGCAGGGCAGGGGCCAACTCTGAACACAGTTCCAGAAAGGTTGCTTTCCGCATTTGAAAGTTCTGTACCTACTGCTCGTCATCCCACAGCTGCATAACAATGCGATCCCACCGCTCGGTGCTCGTCTCTCGCGACCAGAAACAGCGTTGCACCATGTGCAGATGATCGGTGAAGGAGCTGAGCAACGTGGTGCTGTTGCTCTGCATGGCATCGATCATCCCCTGCTCCTCAGCGTCCTCGTCTGACTCGGAGCTCATTGCGTACTGAGCAACCAGCCAAGATTTATTTAGAATGCTGAAGGCGACAGTGGAGATCAGAGCAGGATCCATGCTGTCGCTGTTGTGATTGCTCGCAAGTAGTGCGTCACTGCACTGTTGAAAATAGGCGCGAGTTGCTACTGGCAACGAGGAAGACGCAAGGGGAACACAGTGCACCACGGGAAACTGAGTTTTTACCCATGGCGCTTTGCGTTCCTTTCCTTCATCCCATGATTCCAAGCGCAGATTGAGGGAAACTTGAACTGTGGGATAGGTACCCAGAATTCATTGCGCTACACCGCGATATTGCAAAGAATTCTGTTGCGTTACAAGGAGCGACGTGTGTACGCGCTATCCCGCAATAAAGGTCACGTGTTTTTTATAGCGCGATTGCCATGTTGCGCTTTAATCTGATCGTGTGTACATAGCCTGAGTTCAGTGGAGCCAGGATTTCACTGTAGGAGTATAGGTTTGTAAATACATCATCCCCTGCTCTCAAAGAACTATTGCAATTTTTTTTTTAATTAATCCACATATTGATAAGGATGATGGTGCCCCCGTCAGCAAGGTCCAATCTGGAATATATGTCAGACCACAAAGCAAAGACTGGGGTAATCCTACAGCAAGTGTAATACTTTCTTTTTTTTAAACTAAGCACATTTCCAATGGGCTAGTTCCAGTGGTTAAAGTATAATTTGATGGGCCCCGGAACCCTCCTAATCTCCAGGCCCCCTTCCCATATTGTCTGGGCCCACTTCATGCATGTGCGGATCCCAGCCCAGGTAGGCATTTGCAACCACTTCTCAGTACCACATGCATCGGTTATCACTCCATAAACATATTTATAATTTTATATGGCATTTATGTCTGTAGCAATTATCGTCACAAACTAGCAAACACTGCCTAACACAATAAGTATTGTGATTAACAATGGTGGGTTGTAGGACCTGCCAGCAGCCAGGGCAGGGCGGAACATGCGTTCCACCAGACTTTTCTATTTTTAGGGGCCCTGGAACTCTGGCCCCTCAAATTTGGGGCCCCGGAACTGTGTTCCGGTGCGTTCCCCCTTACTTTAACCCCTGGCTAGTTCACTGTGGATACCCAGGCTCCCTAGCTGTCTGTGCCATACCATAGTCAACATAGCTGAGCAAGACTAGTGATCTCTACTCAAGGGAGGAGAGGGTGAAATCTGAAAATAGCTGTGGTACTGTGCTTCATGTTAAGGTCCCTTGGCAAATCTAAATTTACCTAGCATTATATGAGTACTTGTGTTTGGTAGGCAAGGCATTCACTCACCAGACATAAAAAACGTGAGCCAATATTGGTTTTGATCTAACTTTGAGGCAAATAAAGATTGTGACTTGCACCCAGAAATACGGAAAGGAGTTATAATATTGTAATGCTGATTTGCTATTTCTGATGCACAAGGTTGTATGATAGTTATATGTGTCAGCAACAGTGTATAGTCAACAATGTTCATCTTATTTCATTAGTAAAATCTGCCTAGCAGGAGATGTTTTTCAAAACTGTTAAATAGAGCTCTAATGTCATTGGGTATAATACGACAGAACAGTAAATGCATTTTTGCTATTGCAAAACTGCAAACAACTGCTAATGTGAAATATCAGGCCCAGGAAAACAGGGAACAATAATCAGTTGGGCTTCTGAGGAGTAGAAGCTAGAGCGGTGTATGGGATTGAAAATGCTGACAGAGGTTTTGGCCCTAATTGTCCAAGACAAGCACTGTTCATCAATTCAGGCTCGAATGGTTGAGGGTGAGGAGACCAATCTTATTTGCAGCTAATAGAAATGCTTCTCTGTTCAGTCTCCGTAATGTAACATCTGGATCTGAGCACTTTTGAGCCAGATCCTAATGTGTGACATGGCGGATTTGGACTGTATTATTGCCCAAAAGCTATTTTACTTTGCCATGGGCAACTAACCCAATCTAGAGGTTCCTCCCATCATGTAATGACTCCTGTGCCATATGCTCACTTCACTATATTCTGCCCCCAAGGCTATGGCAGTATTGTCAACCCCAAATGTTCAAAAATCATGAGATTGGCTCTGAAATCATGACATTAAGTAAAACTAATAGACCTGGTGTTCTTTTGATTTGCTGTCTATCTTTTGAGGATTTCGGGTGCACTGGGGTCACATTTTGAAGCTTTCTTCACAGACATGAGGGCCAGAAATGTACTTTTTCTTTAAGAACAAAGGCTGAAATCACCACATGGCCACTTGACTCCAGGAGCTGAGGCTTTAACGAAAACAATTAATCATGAGACTCACGACAAAATCATGAGAGTTGGCAACGTTAGCAGCTACAATAATTTAGAGCAGCCTACAGGCTCCTCCAAATCACGCCAGGAGACCAGCCCAGGATTAGGCCAGGGCAAGGGCTGCCTTTGCAAATATTTCTCCCCTCTGCACTATGTTCCCTAGACAAAATCTGGATCCTTTGGTATTGGATTTATTCAGAGGAGCACAGCTTTGGTTTTTATATTTACTTTTGGCTTTCTTCTTGACAAAGTAATGAACTTGTTATATGACCCTGGTATATAAAGCTATGGCTAAGCATGATGTTCCATTATTCAAAGGGGAATTTGCTGTGAGATTATTTCTTTGCTCTGATCACTGTGTGTTGCATCCTGGTTCCCCACCTGTCATCTGTTTTATGTCTTTCCAGATTATTTGAGCCATAGTTTCTAGGGCTATGTCTATACTTACTAAAACTAGTTTGAATTAGTTAGTTCGAACTAACTAATTCAAACTAATTTTAGTTAGTTCGAATTAGCTTAATTCAAACTAGCATGGCCATACTGGAATGTTAGTTCGAATTAAGCAAGCACTTGCTTAGTTCGAATTAGTGATCCCCATTCATTTCAATGGCCAGTTAATTCAAACTAAGAAATTAGTTCGAATTAACATGGCGACATTGGTTAATTCAAACTAGTTAGTTCGAATTAACCCCTTACTTCTGAAGCCCTATTCGAACTTATTAGTTCGAATTAAGGAAACCCTTAATTCGAACTAAGTAAAGCCTAGTGTAGCCATGGCTTTAGTTAATTCGAATTAAGCCTCCTTAATTGGAACTAACTTGCCAGTGTAGACATAGCCTAGGGTAGTAATGACATTCAGCCTTAACAGCAATGTGGTACAATGCTATTTGAGGTGGTACTGGCAGAAACATCTATTATTAAGGCTGTCCAAATCTTCCCGTTATAATACCCTCTTTTCAGTTGCTTATATCTTTGCCAAACTTTAACCATATTAGACTGGGGGGGGGGGGGGGTTTCTTACTATGTGTCTGCATCAGGCTGAAGACCCGCATTCCCTTTGTCTCAGACAAAACAGTTCAGCTGTATCTGATAATGAGGCTAGGGGAAAATACATTGTTTTGCCCAAGTTAAAAAGCTTTGGTGTGTTTTTCTTTCAAAAAGTCTAGCACTGCATGCTTTGGAGCAGGGATCCAGTTTTGCTGACATAATAAAACCAGCTCGACGAGAGGCACAGGGCTTTTGTCTGCAGAGCTACGGCGACAGTGTCCGTATAGAACACTGTGTTGCCTTAGACAGAGCAATAAAGGAGCTGTCATACTCATCAGTTTCACTGCTCTGTTGGTGAAATTGACGAGTGGAAGGGGGGGACTGGAATCTGGCTCCAGAAGCTGCTTCAAGTCCCAGTCCCTCACATGCCACAGGCAGCTGCCATCCCAGGACATTGCCAAGCAGCCCTGTGGGAGACGCCCACAGCTTGCCAGCGTGCCCAGGCTGTCAGTGGGGCTGCGACCACTCATGCCCGGGCTTGCAGCCACGCAGGCTCTGTTGCTGCAGACATAACGTTAATTCGAACTAATAAGTTCGAATAGGGCTTCAGAAGTAAGGGGTTAATTCGAACTAACTAGTTTGAATTAACCAATGTGGCCATGTTAATTTGAACTAGTGGCTGCAGCCCCACTAATAGGCGCCAGGCTGTCTCCCATCTCCTGGCTGCGATCTAGGACTGGACAAGCCACAAAGGGCTGCAGCCAGTTCCTGGCCTGGGAGCAGGGAAGTCCCTGTGCCCCAGCGGCTATCAGTAGGTATGGGGGCAGCCCACAGGGAGCCTGGGAGCTTGTGGGCTCCGTGCAGGGAACTGAGAGATGGTTTTTTCTGCCAGAGCTGTCCCTAGGGTGGGTGTGGGGCCCAGGACCAATGGGCCGGAGGAGGCCCCCAGGGCCAATTGGCTGGTGAGGCCCCCCCTAATCCCCCGCAGGCCAAAATGATGGAGGGGTGGTTGCGGGCCCCTGCCTCCAGTGCTGCAAGGGACCCTGTTCAATGCTGCAGGGGGGGAGCAGGTAGGCTGGGACCAGAGAGAACACCCTCCCTGCGGTGCTCCAGTGCTCCTCTGTAGCCCCCTGGCCAGCCGGGGGCGGGACAGGCCTGGAACGCTGCGGCGGAGCAGCGCAGGGTGGGTGTCCTTTCCTGGGTCGATGGCCCCACTTGCCTCCCCCCAACCGGGATAGCTCCCCCCCCAGACTACCCCTTAAGTCGGTGGTGGTGGTCCTGGTAAGGACACTCTCCACCAGCCTAAGGATCGCAGTGCAGACATTGACATATGTTGAAGAACTTTTGCAGGCTATGTACACACATAAGTTATTGCGGGACAAGGAAAGCACTATAAATATAGCGCTTTCTGGTGTACACACGTGCTGTTTCTTTCGCAAAGGAGCATTCACCTGTGAATGCTCCTTTGCAAAAGAAGAGCAGTGCATGGTGGGCACTTGTCCCACCATGCACTGCCC